>JMQE01001462.1:0-19529 GCA_000731825.1 Hypocrella siamensis | reverse complement strand
GGTTGGGGGGGGGGGGAGGGGAGTAGAAGAATGAAAGCCGCCTGCACATCTTGCCAACCTTGCTTACCCCATCAACACTAACCTTATCTCCTAGAGCCGCAGCTCCGCCCAGGCTACGGGTTTCTGCTTAGTAGTACGGAGTAGAGTACGGACTGTAGTCGCTTATCGGACTTGAGTCAGAACTGAGCTACTGTGCTCCAATGCAGGAAAGGGATTATAATCAATCGTCACGACAATTACACATGTAGGGTCCTGCGATATGTCACGTGCCTTGCACCATGCTGCTACCGGGAAGAATCTAGAAAGACGTATCGCATTACCGCAACGGCCATGGGTTTCCCTTGTTTCAGTCATGGGAGGAGTCTTCTTTGCTGTTGCTGTCGCAGGAAAAATACTGTAGATTTTGATTCATCTGGCCTTCCCTAGACATATCACATGTTTGCTTTGTGGTGGCTATGCTCCCCGATCCTGGCGTTGACAGACAGCTGTGGTACATGTAGGGTACGGATCCCGGCCAAAGACTCTGCTGGACAGCTTTCTCACTCAGCCCGAAGCTTCGCCTTGGTGCGCCTCCTCTTCCCACCCACCTCCCTGTCCTCCTCCATCTCCAACAGCGCCTCTCTCTTCTTCTCGCTCACAAGCTTCAGCGCGTCGCGTATCACTCTCGTCTCGAGATTCACCCCTTCTTCTTCCCACGCATCCATTTGCCGACCCACACGCTTCTCAATGGCCAAGACAAGCTCAACGTCTCTCTGTCCTACAAAGGTGACCGACTGTCCGTTTCGTCCCGCACGGGCAGTACGGCCCACTCGGTGAATGTAGTCGTCTGGATCGCGAGGAATGTCGTAATTCACAACCAAGCTCACCTCGGGGATATCCAGACCTCGAGCAGCGACATCCGTGGCCACCAATATGCGAGCGGCTGAGGCTCTGAAACGAGCTAGATTGTCAGTCCGTTGCCTTTGGCTGAGTTGCGAGTGCAGAGAAGTGACTCGGTGGTCAAGGAGCCGCAGCAGGTGGTGGAGGTAATCCGCCGTGGACGTTCTGTTGCAGAAGAGAATGATGGTCTTGTCCTGATTCCGCTCGGTGAGGAGAAATACGTGCAGATGATGCTCCTTGTGTGTGACTGGGATCTGGACATAGGTCTGGTGTAGGGTCGCGGGGATGGCCAGCATTTGTGTGTCGACCTCGCACACAAAGACAGGCTGTTTGCCGGGCTTCTGGGGCATGTCCTTTAGGGCGCGAACCTCGGGCGTGATTGTTGCCGTGAAGAGAAGTGTTTGCCGTTCATGCGCAGGTGGGAGAGCCGAGAGACATTCTTCAACATCAGGCAGCATGCTCCCAGGGCCCGTAGCATGAAGTAACCGATCAGCCTCGTCGAGAATGACGAATCGAACTCGTCGCAGCCCGCAGATGGTGTCCTCGCCCGAAGTCCGAATATGATCTGCCAGTCTCCCAGGCGTGGCAATGACAAGGTGTGGCCGCTGCTCCAAGGCGATGGCCTGCGCCCGCATGTCCGAGCCCCCGGTGACCAGGATAGCCTTCAGAGTCTGGGGCGAGGAGATGGCCTTGAACTGCTCGTAAATCTGCAGCGCAAGCTCCCGGGTGGCGGTCAAGACGACACCAAAGATGGCGCTGGGGTCCTCGGCCCATTTCTGCAGCATGGGAACTGCAAACGCTACAGTCTTGCCAGATCCTGTTCTGCTGCCCCCAATGCAGTCTCTGCCTTTGAGGATTTCCGGTATGCAACCCTTTTGAATGCCCGTAGGTCGTTTGATAGCCATATTGGAAAGCGACTGGACAAGCCATGGCCGAACCTGCAAAGACGAAAAGCTGGTCGTGGGATCAGTTGGTGCCAAAATGGGATTCTGCGGTTTTAGATCTGTATGTCGTTCTTGTGCGCCGTCCGTGGCTCGGTTCACTCTGGACGGCGCCTTGATGCTTGCAAGTATCTTCTTGAGATGCTCGTCATCATCTTGACTGTCGTTGCTGGCTTCGGCATCGTCTTCCTCGCGATTTAGCGGAGCGACTTGGTCGGCCGGCGATGTTCGGCGTCTCTTTCGAGAAGCGACGTTGTCCAAATAATCTGACTCGTCCGAGCTCGAGGTCGTCGCAGTGGCATACTCTTTATCGAGACGTGATTGCATTTTCGACTGTTCATGCAAAACAAGATTTTCCACTGCGAAAAGCAAAACCTATGCCATTCGTCGTCCAGGCGGAAAGAAAAAAAAAAAAAGGCTGATCTAAAAATTAATGGTGGGTCTTGTTCTTTCTACGTGCACCAACCATACTGTACAGCGCGCCGTGGCGGCTAAGCGTTAGCCAATCAAGAGGCTTAAACAAGTGTGGATGTCCCAACTTCAGATGTTTGAAAATTTCCCATCTCTTTCTGTCTGTCAATGTTCGAATCGGTGCGCACATTGGGAGGGGTCCTTCAAGCATTGTACTCTCGCACAGGCAAGCAGGGAACCGCGTTCGCCAAGGTCTAGCAATGCCAAAAGTTTCACGGGGAATGAGTGCGCTGTCACGGCAGATTTCGATCTGCGCCAACACACCGGCTCCACGCCAACACCTCTCTGACGTCTGGTCCTAAACGTTCTGTGGGCATCTGAGCAGGTACCGGGCCCACCTCGGGTAGACACTTGGATTCCAAGTTCCTAGTTCGAAATTCGTCACGCCGCCAAAGGGGGCGGACATGCAAGCTCGGATCCCTGCGTACGGAGATGCACTCCTCAGTAACAGGGACCCTGCTTGGGGGGCTTTTCTCAGGCAGAGACAGGGAGAGTCGCGCGGGCCGAATGGAGATGGAGATGACAGTGAGAGAAGAGAGGAGAATAAAGAGGCAGGCAGGCAGGCAGGCAGGCAGGCAGGCAGGCAGGCGCGAATGGTGCGTCTCCTTGTCTCAAGAGAGGAGCAAAGAAAAAGCAACGGAAAGGAAATATCATGACCATCTGAATGACGAAGGCCCATCGTGTCCCCCCAGGTTGGCCTTCGCTCCGCTCCGTCACCTCGATGCGTCCCACACCAATCAAATGAAATTGCTGTTGGCTGCTGACTTGCTGACTGCTGCTGACTGCTGACTGCCGGTGCAACGAAACAAGTCCTACAGAACCAGACCCCAATCAAAACCGACTTCTGCGCACGCACTGATGAGTCCTAGGATTTCCTCGCATCAATTCTTCTGAACCCATGATGCTCGGTCTGCAGACGTCGCCGCATCTTGCCGCCTGAAAAGGAGCCTGCATCAAGTTCCAAAGTCTCCACAGGAGCATTTTGGCCCCCTCACTTTCAGCGCCGTCCTTGTAGCGTCATTCGAAGTGGCCCGTCTGGCATTGGAACTTGTCTGCCACTGCCATCCTGGGCAAAACCTCGTTTCTAATTCTCGTTTTTATTTTTTTTATTTTTTATTCTTATTTTTTCTAATTCCTCCCTCCTCTCTCCTCTCTCCTAGCAGGCGGCACCGGCACGGGCACGTTGGACCCGATCGTCCCAACTCTGTTTGAGGCGCTATTCGGTTCACATTCCCGTCGGCCGGAAAACCCTCGCCTCGTCCAAGGTGCAACTTCCCCCTCCTCCCCTCTCCCTGTCTTTGTATCGAAACTCGGCCGTTGACTCCCAAACTTCTTGGATTCGACAGAGGCGACAATACAGTCGAGCTACCCAATTCGTTCTGTGGCTTCCCGCAAGCCATTTTCAACCGCAGCAACCGGCAGACTCTCGTCCCCCATGGCGGACACAAACGGCCCGCAGCCACATGGTTCAGAGCCTAGTTCTCAGCACGTGAGTGCGGCACTCCGTTCGCGATGGCGGCGATCGGATCGTCTTCGGCAAAGCCGAAACGCGGCGTACGATGAGCTAATGCAATCCCTCTAATCCCTCTCGAACGCAGCCGATTCCCTCTTCCTCTTCTTCGTTATCCTCCATGTCGGGCTCAACGCCAAACGCTGTTCCGCAGATGTCTTCTTCTCCAGCCCCAATACTCAGGCCTGCAATTCCTGGAGGCCGCCCTGCTGGCCGAACGCCCAGACTGGGCCTGGCCATTCCTCCGTCTCCCAATGCCAAGGCACTGGGCAAGCAACAGGCTCAGCCTGTCCCTTCCAGGCCGCCGCTTCCGACTCTACATCTGAGCACCCCCGTCGGCAGCCATAACGCTCCCTACGAGCAACCTCCCCGGTCGCAAGGAGTTCAGCCTGGCCAATCCGCGGACGGAGGCAGCGAAAGCAGCGCAGCTCATTCAAGGTCCGGCAGTTTCGGTCCATTTGACGGTAGGGTCAGCAACCCAACCTCGGCAGGTTCCCAGTTCTCTGCTCTCTCCTTTGCTTCACAATATGGCATTCCAGTAACTCGGGCACAAGGAACCCCCGACCCGGTGTCAGCCGTCGGATCCATGATTTCGGAAAGAAGTGAAGGAGGCGTCTTGGTGGAAAGAGACGGCAGTCTTCAGGACTTGGACGCATTCGATCAGCTGAGCCTCAGCAAGGCCAGGAACGCTGACGTCGAGGAGCTCGATGATGAGGGGTGGAGAATCGCCAGCAAGGAGAAAAGGATCGTCGAGCTGGGCAATTTGGGAGAGGGAGCTGGCGGTGCCGTCACAAAATGCATGTTGAAGGGCGGCAAGACAGTCTTTGCCCTCAAAGTGAGCATTCCAGATTCCTCTTCCCGCCATCGAATCTGCCTCGAGGCAAAAGAATGAAAAAAAAAAAAAAAAAAAAAAAAAAAAAAAAAAAAAAAAAAAAAGGCCCTCTGCTGACACGCCTTTAGGTCATCACAACCAACCCGGATCCTGATGTGAAGAAGCAGATTGTTCGAGAATTGGGCTTCAACAAGGACTGCGCCTCAGAGCATATTTGTCGGTATTACGGTGCCTTTGTGGATCCGTCCACGTCGACCATCTCCATCGCCATGGAATTATGTGAAGGGGGCTCCTTGGACAGCATTTACAAGGAGGTCAAACGCCTAGGGGGAAGAACAGGGGAGAAGGTTTTGGGCAAGATTGCCGAGGGCGTTTTGGGTGGTCTCACCTATCTTCACACGCGGCGCATCATTCATCGGGACATCAAGCCATCCAACATCCTTCTGTGTCGCGATGGAGCCGTCAAGCTGTGCGACTTTGGCGTCTCGGGCGACTTTGGAACCAAAGGAGAAGCTAACACTTTCATCGGCACGAGCTACTACATGGCACCCGAACGGATCACTGGTAATTCGTATACTATCACCTCGGATGTTTGGTCTACCGGCGTGACGTTATTGGAAGTCGCCCAGCACCGGTTTCCTTTCCAGGCTGACGGTTCCGACATGCAGCCACGAGCCGGTTTGATCGAGCTGTTGACATGTATTGTGACGCAGCCTGTGCCCACCCTCCAGGACGAGCCAAACATGGATGTTTACTGGAGTGAGAATTTCAAAAACTTCATCAGGTGCTGGTATGTTCAGAGAGAGAGAGAGAGAGCTTCGTTGATGTTGTCAAATTCTCTACATCCGCTGACAATCCCCGGGACACAGTTTGGAAAAGGACGCACAACGTCGAGCCAGCCCGTGGAAGATGTTTGAGCATCCTTGGATGGTTGAAATGCGTTCGAAGCGGGTCAACATGGTCAAGTATCTGTCCTTTGTTTGGGGTTGGGATCAAGAGCCAGCTGCAGCACCGTGAAGAACATCTCGAGACTGTCCCGAGCCGTGTTTAAACATAGGTTTTGGGCACTTGGAAAGACATCAGTTAGGTCTGCCCTGAAAACCAGGTGCCACATCGTTTTGCGTGTGTCAATTCCTGCTGTTGGGGGGATGGGGGAAATGCCGACGCACACCCAATGGTTTAAGTCATCTGTGAGAAGACGGTGGCATCACATTGAGCGCCGGGTCGAAAGGCTCGCACCGCGAAACGATGAAACTGTCGAATAATATTCGAGCAATGCCAATGAGATGGACAAGAGCTGTATGTAGGAAGTCGATTCGTTCGGTCGCTTGAGCTTTGGGTTGGGCTTCTCTTTGCATCCAACACGAGCAGAGTATTGCAGCATTGTTTGTCAAGGGCACTCGCGAAGGCCCGCCGCCCTCCTCATTTTTTTTCCTCCCTCTCATTAACTTCTCTTTTTCTCACCACAAAGCGAGCAATCAAAGAGAAGGGAATCAAGTTTTTGTCGTCGTTGCTGAGCGGGCGGCATTAAATCTTTGCTTCAGCTTCTTTGTCTGCTCTCACGGGACACGGGACGGACGGGCCTTCTATCCCGCTATCAGGCAAATTTTTCTGCTTCCCGACTTCTCATCACTTTTCTTGGTTTTTGTTCTATTTAAAAAAAAAATGATGAGATGAGATTTATGACGTCGTCTCCTCTTCTGCTGTGCCATCATCACCCATGAGCTCTCTGAGCGCTACAGTTGCGTAGGCGCTGCTGGCTAGCTGAAACTTGACGACGACGGCTATCCTGGAGGACTGTTCAACTGGCAAATCCTGCGCGCCGTCGCCCTGTCCATCTTGTGGATCTTGCTCTGTGCTGCTAATCGCAGACGCGCTGGCAATCTCGTCCCCCCACGCTCTCGCCTTCTTCAATGCTGTAGCTTCGTCCCCGTCCTCGGTCAACTCGCGCTTTCGTTTGCCGTCCTGCCCGTTCCCATTGTCGGTTTCTTGACCTTGAGGACGCAGCAGCAGGTCCATATCCGTAGGGTGCATCTGCTCCGTGTCGTCCTTGTACAGCCTGACTTGCACGGTTGGCTCGCTCAGAAACCGCTGCATCAGCTTCCTGTATCTCCCCGGCAGGCTAAACTCCCTCCGTAGCCGCCGCATCCTGTGCGGATCAAGTCTTCCGTTCTCAGCACGGGCCATGAACTCCTTGTAAAACTCTCCAATCTCATTCTCCGGATAGATGACAGCGTATCCGGGCGACGGCAGCACAACGTCGTGAATGGTGTACTTGCCAGAATGCGCTTCTTCTTCTGTCAGGGGTCGAGCACGAAGCGGGGCGTCGTTGTCCTCATCGTCCATTGGGTTTAAAATGGCGTCGCCATCCTCATCCTGTTCCGTTTCCGCAGCGGGCAATTGAGGTTCTGCGTCGCACAAGACCAGGTCGCCCGGTATCACGGTCTTTCCGTGCAGAGCGAAGCGGTGACTGGCGACATGGTTCCAAACATGCGACTGGTACGCGTGGAGGTACATGGATCGAAGGCCGCGAGTTATGTGCGTAATGGAACCGGAAAAGTCGCGCGCTGAATTCTTGCCCATGCGCGTCAAATGGCGAAGGACACACGATTCTCCTGCAAATCGGCGGGGGATGATCTTGGCAGCCCTTTCCAGATCCCTCCCCGTGAGGAAAAGCATACAGGCCTGATGGCGGAGGTGCTCATCCCTCTCTGATGGTTCATCGGGCACGGCTCCGGCTTCAGCTTTTTCCGCAATTTCGGGGTGGTATTGCAGGAGAGCCTTGACGGCATCTTCAAACTTTTCACTGAGAATGAGCTTGCCAATCTGGTGGGTTCCGACGTCGTGGGTGCCAAAGCGTTGATGGCCAAAGTAGTTAATCCAGCCGTGCGCAGCCATGTGCTCCAGTGCCGAGCCAATGTTCTTCCTCATCAGGGCCAATCTGTCTGCCGGGGAAAGAGTTGGATCCTCATTGGCCAGCTTGCAGTTTTTCAGGGTGATGACGAACTCATTCCCGAGAAGCTGGCCCAGATGGATGGGTTCGTCTCGGTACTGGTAATCGCCCGTTGTTATGCCCCATAACCGGTCATTGAGGCCGGCCATTGCTCTTTTGCGTTGATGTCGCACAGAGCAGCGCTGTGTGGTTGATGCTCTCCGGTCCTTGGTGCCCGCATACCCAATATTCTGAGGCTTGATGCGCAGCAAGCGCGATATCTGGTTCACGGCGTCCATGGTGTCACGATTGTCTTTGTACAGCGTGAAATGAAGATACTCGGCAACAGACTCGTTGCCATCGGCGGCGGCGGCGGGCTGACCACGTCGTCCTCTACTTTTCCTCGCGTTCTTCCTTGGGCTCACGTAGCTGGCGACAATGGCGCCATCCGGATTGGTACTTGTGTCGAGCAGAGACTTGAAGATGCGACGCACTTCACCGTGCAGTCGGGCGCGCTTGGCCTTGTCATCGAAAATGTCAGATGTGACTTTGGCGTCGTGATGGCCTGATGCCGGACCGCTACCATTGTTGAACAGCTGCACCAGGCCTTGGGTGAATTTGGCACCAGCGAGATCCTCGAGGACCTTGATTTCCTCTGAAGGAATTTGAATCAGAGCTGATTCCGCCTGTGACTTGTCCTCTTGGTTCTTTGTCATTGGCGAGCCTCCCGCCTGCAGCTTGTCGGAGTCTTGAGCATCATTTGGCTAGATGGGACAGATGGGGCAAATTAGCTTGAGAAGGTGCGCTCCTCGCCATTTCCGGGCCTCGACTTGCCTTTTTGGCATAATCAGCGAAGCCTTTTGTGCGTAGATGAAGCACAGTCCCATCTTTACTGATCTCGTGGACTTGGAAATCGGAAAATCTTGACTTCAAATCAAAATCTAGGTTGCCAAATTTACTGTCTCGACTAAACACACCTCACTCTCATGTCGCCTGTCCAAGAGCAGGCCAATGGCGTGGTTCGATGCGTCATGCCGAGTGACCGGCTATGAGATGCGCTGATGCGCACGTTGTATCTCTCATTGCCAGCCATTTTGTCTGTCTCTGTGCTCACATGGACGTCTTTCGAAATGTTCGTTGCCAATGATTTTTTTTTTAATGTTTTTCTTTTTTTAAACGTCTGCTCTAATAGACATTGGTCTGGCATAATTCCCAATTAAAGAAGGCGGTGAGTTGCGGATCGATAAAAAGGGTAAGCGGTGGGAATACAGATCGTGTGCAGGGTAGCGACTCCTGCAATTGGGCAGCTCTTGGAGGTTGGAAGGTTGTTGATTGGTCTCGGGAGGACAAGACTTCGGTGCGCCTTTTTCCCTGAGCCATCTGCAGACATGAAACGGTGGTGTGAGCATGCGAGATTGCGGATTCGTCGGCCAATCCTGAGTATGGCCTTATCTATCGACTCTTTGTATGTCCAAACATACATATATGCATATGGACGTTATGTTTTCTCTCAGATGGAGTCTCGCCTCCCCCTCCTGACCTGGGCAAAGCCTCTTGGCAGACCTGGCCTCGCGCATGTCCTGAAGTTCATCATTCATCCTTTATGATGCGGAGTGACGAAGAAAAAGGCTATACGTCGGTACACACACCAGGCGGAAAAATTGCCCCTGAGGTTAGGGCCCATGATAGCGGAGAGCCATCGCCCATTGTCTCTTCTGAGCAACGCGGCATTTTTGCCAAACTTCGCCGTCTTGAGGCGCGCATGGATCAAAGATTCGGAATAGAGTCAGACGCCATCGAAAGAAAGCGCGCAGATGATAAGAAAGACGTCTCATGGACCGAAGAACTCAACATGGCACTTCTATGGGCCAGCGGATGCATGAACACAACCTGCTTTGCATCCGGACTGCTTGGCTGGGGCTTCGGGCTGAGCCTCAGGCAGGCTATTCTCATAAGTGTTTTCGCCTCGATCCTCGGCGCAGCCGTGCCAGGTTTCTGCGCGACATTCGGTGCCGTCACGGGGCTGCGCCAAATCAGCGTGAGCCGATACAGCTTTGGCTGGTGGCCCAACAGACTCATTGCGCTTCTCAACTGCATCCAGCAGATGGGCTGGTCAGCTGTCTCGTGCATCACCGGCGGCTTGGCCCTGACGGCCGTCTCTGACGGCCATGTCTCCCTCCTGCTGGGTATCGTTATCCTGGCGGTTGCCGCACTGATCATATCCTTCATCGGCTTGAAGGCTATTCTGGTATACGAACGATACGCATGGTTTATCTTCTTTGTCATTTTCCTCATCATACTTGGCCAAGTGGGCAGGTACGCCGACAACACGACACCGGCAACAGTGTCCGGCGCAAAACTCAGGGGCAATGTCCTCAACTTCATAGCCATCGTATACGGGGCCAGTGCCTCGTGGTGTACGGCAACCAGCGACTACTATGTTCACTACCGAGCCGGCGTCAGCAGGACCAAAGTCTTTCTCATGACAACTTTTGGAATTGGCATTCCGACCTCAGTTGGCATGATTGCAGGTTGTGTTGCGGCATCAGCTCTTAATAATCAGCCCCAATGGCGTGACGCGTACAATAACGATGGGCTTGGCTACCTCATTCAAGACATGCTGTACCCACGAGGCTTTGCCAAGCTGATCCTGACACTTCTGGTCCTCTCAGGAATCAACATGAACGTCATCAGCATATACAGCGCCTCTCTGTCTTTCCAGCAATTGGCTCGTCCTTTGGCGCGATTCCCTCGGTTCATATGGACGCTTGTTTCGTTTTCGTGTGTCCTCGCCTTGGCTGTGGGTGGCCGGGAACAGCTCAACGAATATTTGGAAAGCTTCCTGAGCCTCCTAGGATACTGGTGCACCAGCTACTGCGTCATTCTGTTTGAAGAGCACTTTGTCTTCCGCAAGGGCAACTTTGACTATTACGACTTGGAAGGGTGGAATGACCCGGCCGCGCTGCCGCTGGGCATCGGAGCCTTGGTCGCATTCTGCCTCGGCGCAGTGTCGTGGTGCCTGGGCATGAACCAGTCGTGGTTCGTGGCGCCGCTGGCCAAGGCGGTAGGCGAAGATGGCGGTGACATTGCCAATGAGCTGACGTTTGTGGTGACGGCGCTGGGGTATTTGCCGGCGCGGTGGTTGGAGCTAAAGTACATTGGACGGTGAACGAGGCTTCAAGACGCTGAATCCTTCAAGGGTTACCAGGCACGGCGTTGCGTCGGTTCTGTGCCAAGAAGGTGAAGCAATGTTTCTTCTCTTTCCATTCTTTCTTTTTCTCTTCGTTCTCTTCGTTCTCTTCGTTCTCATTGTTCTTATTGTTCTTATTGTTCTCTTCTGCTTTTTCTTGTACGTACGCTCCTCATCACCCCGCGGGTACGGGGGCAAAGAGCGCAGCGCCGTCGAATGTTTCTGAGCCCATCTGCCGCTGCATATAAATGTGATCCCTGGCTTGCCTAATTCGTGCCAGGGCAATGATTTCGGTCATGTTGAAATGCAATGTTCTGGAGCTAGCCGTGATTGGTTGTGCCAGGACAATTTGTCCTTCCCGTGCCGAACACGGTTCGTAGCCGCAGCCCCTTCAGGGGCAGGGCAAGATGAAAGAAGAAGAGGCCTCTTGATTGGCTGCAACCCATCATCTGTGCCTTTGACTGGGGCACTTCACCAATCCCGCCAACCCAAGCCCCCCACATCAAAACAGGCCAAGTTCGGGATACGTAGACGAAAGAAGCGACGTCCCTCTTTTTTTCACTGCTGCCAACTGCTACCAACTGCTTCCCTCCCCCAAGCGACCGTTGGAGCCTGCGGCCGAGTGGTGTCGTGCAATATTTAACCATCACCTTCGTTACTCTCATTGAATGTAGTTTTCATCTTTTGATTTTACTTCTCGACAACTCGTTTTTGCCTAGATTCCATCATGGATGCGCCCGAACCCGAACAGACCCCTTTCGCTGCCGTCACTACGCAAACGACAAAGCTGCAAAGAGTACGCCCAAGCCCGCCGTCGTGCCCGTCCATTCATCGGTCGCCTTCCCTTTCGAAATTGCGCCCACGCGCTAACATGTCCATGATAGAAATACCAGGCACTACTAGACCAGTCGACCCCGTTCGTCTTGTATCGATGGATCGGAACAGGAGTCTCCCTGATGCTCTTCTTCCTTCGCATCTTCTTAATCCAAGGATGGTACATTGGTACGCTGTGATCAAGGGGAATTTCGCGCCAAAGATTGGGCTGGCTGATTCGTTGCTGACGCCGCTTGTCGCAGTTGCGTACGCGCTGGGCATTTATCTGCTCAACTTGTTCCTGGCCTTTCTCCAGCCCAAGTTTGACCCTTCCAACGATGCCGTCGACCAAGAGATGGAGGACGGCTCCGTCGGCACCCTTCCGACGAACCAGGATGAGGAGTTCAAGCCCTTTATTCGACGACTGCCCGAGTTCAAGTTCTGGTACTGGGCCTCTAGGGCCGTTGCCATCTCCTTCTTCTGCACATTCTTTGAATTCTTCAACATCCCCGTCTTCTGGCCCGTCTTGGTCATGTACTGGATCATCCTATTCGTTCTCACGAGTAAGCAAGTTTTCCGCTCGCTGCGGATCGCCCCAGCTCAGAGTAGCAAGACTGACGCGTTGCATAGTGCGCAAGCAAATTCAACACATGATCAAGTACCGCTACGTTCCCTTCTCCATGGGCAAAAAGAAATATGCAAAGGACAGCTCTTGAGCTGATGGCGAAGGATTTTGGGACTGGAAAGGAATACTAATGGATGTGGGCCGCGTGCCTTTTGTGTCCTGCCGAAGCACCATTCATTGTGATATGGGCACCAATTTCTCATGGGAGAAAATGAATTTATCAGGACAAATTGTTGATCATGACTACCGGAGTCGCTGAACATTGATATGACGGGAGGCACAAAGTGGGCTTTTCAGATGGCGGCTCGTTTGTAATACCAAAGGGATCCGGACATACCTTAGTCGGAGAGGAAACGATTTTTTATAGACCAGACATGAGATGATGGCATATTGAGACTGGCAGGGCATAGGCCAGCTTGCTGCGAGCGCGTCCATGAGAGATGGCAAAGAAAGCAAAAGAGAGTTGAAAGACACATGTACAAGTCAGAGCACCGGGAGCGGGCTATGTTTGCATGGTCCTTTTTTTTTCTCGTCCTTTCAGGACCGGCTTTTGATCGTACTACTACTGGATAAATACCACCTACTACATAAGCACCAGTAGGTAGCTACGCACTACTGGTATGGAGATACCATGTATCCTCAATGTTCTTGTATGTGGGGGTCGAGAACGGGGCTGGTCTGTGAGAGGTGGATTGGGGCGGGTTCAATCGATAAGCAATCGGTATTACTGCGACTTAGCTCAAAGCTCGCGATGAAACGCGGATGACGATCCACCGTGCATCTTCTCACCACTCTTCAATCCAAAACCGACAGGATTCCCTATAGGCCCTGCATAGGTGCTTCGGCCGGCTCGGTACCGAGTGTTAATCACGAAGGGCACCATGGCGTCTTCCGGGGAGCGCATGGTGCATCAAGATTTCATCGCGCGAATACGCTTCTCCAATGCTCTACCTCCGCCGCCGAATCCCCCCAAACTGCTCGACATTCCTAACACGGGTCTGGCGAGCGGCCAGTACACCACGCCCGGATTTGCGTCAAGGCTGGCCAGAGAACAGCACTTGAATATCGAGGCCGATGCCGAGCTGGGCATGCCGCTGGATCTGGTGGGAATGCCTGGCGTCTTTGACGGCGACGAACGATGTAAGACTTGCTTTCCCGATCATGTGCAGCTTAGCGCGACGATTTTGGCCTTGGTTCGTCACAGAGGGCTTACTTGCTGACGTACATACCTCTCCAGCAATCCAAGCTCCTGTACAGACTCCCACGGTCCATCCTCATGACCGGCCGCTCCTGAGGCCCATAGCAGCGCTGGGCAAGCCAAAGGTGGCCGAGGCCAACGTTTCTTTTCTCCGTCGAACGGAATACATCTCGTCCATCACTCCGAGACGACACGAGGGCGGTAATCCCAGATCGCTCCTCGCCAAAGCCCGCAGACCTGCGCGCACGGCACCCGACGCGGCAGCCGACTCTCCACAAGTCATCAAGCGCAAGATCGACCGCAGCTTCGAGATTGCGCAGCAAGACCTCCACGATCCCAAACGAGTCAAGCACCCGACCAAGAAGCATCTCAAGCTCGTCGAGGCCTTTCCCCTGCTTCCGGACCTCGATGCCTTCCCAGATTCGGGCGCCTACGTGACGGTCAAATTCTCCAACAACCCCGTTGCCAGCTCGACGCAGTACGACATGCGTCTCCTCAGCGGCCTCTTCCGACCGATCGACCGCACCGAGGCAGAAGAAGCGGCTTACGAAGCGGCCCTGGAAGCCCACGGGCAGGATCCCCATAATAACCCCCGACCGCAAAACCTCATGAACTACGACTTCTACCTTGGTCAGAGCCGGACCGTGACCAGCAACTTCCGCCGCAAATTCGACGTCGGTGACCCCAGCCGCGACGACGACTCCCTGTACACACACCAAGGCGAGGCCGGTGGCTACTTCCAGTTCAACCGTGTGCGGGCCTACGAGACGGAAAAGGAGACGGAGCTCGACCAGCCGACCAAATACGACGAGGAAGTCATCCTCGCCTACAACGACGAGGACATGTACCCCAAGCAGAAGGCCATGTATTATTATCCCATCATGCAAAGAACGACCATCCGACCGCAGCGGACCAAGAACATTGCGCGCACCATTGGTCTCTCGCAAGAGGACGAGCAGATTGTCGACCAGCTCGACATCACCGTCGACGACCCAACCGAGGAAATGCGAGAGTCCTTGAAGAAGTACAGTCAGTTCCCGCTTGGTTGGGAGCAAGAGGAGGAGGAGGAGGAAGAAGAAGAAGAAGAAGAAGTAGTAACGGAAGAGGTCGGCGCTGCGGCCGATGACGGGACTGAGCGCAACGGCACCTCAGGCGAGAAACTAGAGCGACGATCGCCTTCTGAAGAGAGAGATGCCGAAGGGGAGGACGACGAATAAGCGGGAAGGAGAAGAAGAAAACACCCACCTCCTTATTTGTGCTCTTTTCCTTTTGAGTGTAAGTTATTAAGAGTGCGACAGGCATATCTGTTTTTAACTTTTTTTTTATTTAACCCTCTTCATGTTCCTCATCACTGCATTTATTGAGGATGAAGGGGATAGGAAAGGACATTGGAAAAGATGTTTTATGTCAACTGCAACTGAGGGCGGCGAATAGCTTGCTAATCACGTCATTGATACATGGTTTCCACAGAACAAAGCCAAAGAAAGAGAAGTCCCCTGTGTGAAGATTTGCAAGTCTCATGCAATGTCACTGATGGTAGGAAAAAGAATAAGAGAATAAGAGGCAGTAAGGTTTCCTAATCATCTGGTATCTTATGCCATGCTATGCCTCGCTAAAATGATTCATAACAACCCAGAAAGGAGGAAGAAAAACCTTCATCAACGCCTTCCAGTCGATGCTTGTACCCAGAAGATGATGCTCTCAAAAGCCAAGTGGCAGCTCAACTCCCATCGTCGCTTCACTGCGCTTCAAAGCCAGTGTCTCATACAAATCGCTCATTAGAACTCAGAGGATCGAACCCAATCTTGTCCCTCTGATCGTCAATCACACGTGCATATCTGGAAAGGAGGGAGGGATCGATCAGTCTCAGTCGGCCGAACTGACAGGTGTAGATTTGTGGCAGGGGCTGGGGAGAGAAGGAACAGGGAACGAGAGAAAAGTTTGCTTACTCGAGCAGCAACCTGAAGAACCAAACCTCCATGTCCTCCTTGCGCATGGCTTTTGCCGCCCATTGCCGACTCTCTGCAGCCATGGCCTTCGCATCCTCTGCGCCGGGGCCAGACCCGTTGAAGAAACGCAGCGTCTCGAGCCAGTCCTCGCCCTGCAGACTCAAGGGCACGTAATGCACCCATGGCATCAGCCACTCGGTGTGCCATTCCCGAAACAGGGCAAACTTGAACGTCAAGCTCGCGCTCTTGAGAAAGGCTAGGAAGCGACCGGAGAAGGCGTTTCCATCAATGTCGAGCAAGAACTTGTGGGACCAGGCACGCGTTTGCGCATCAGAATCCTTGACGCCAAAGAAGGCCCTTTGAGCTTGACAGTCCCCGTCGTCGCACTGGCCTATGTGAGAAAAGGCGACGTCTATCAAGTCGCTGAAATCTGCGCGAGACGCATTTCTGACTGTCCATTGTGCGTCTGGCTCGGTGCTCGTGGCCCGGTCAGCTACATCGACCATGATCTTGGCCTGCCCTCCTGCATTTAATTTCTTGACAAGGCGTTGACGGTGTTGTCGTCGCCATCCGCCATCGCGACTGAATCCACCGGTAGTAGAGCCACGCCAGTATAACGAGTTTCCTTTGTCATCCCAGGCGGCGTCTTCTTTCTGCTTGTACTGGACCTTGTCGTCCCAGTACCACGGAGAAGGGTAGATGATGTCGTTGTAGGATGAGAGCTTAGATTGAGAAAAGATGGGAAATAAATCATGCACAATCTGGTATCTGTTGGGCCGGTCAAAGAAGCCATATGTTGAGCTGAGAGACGGACTGAGGCAAATGTCGGCCATGGCTGTAGAGTTGAAGACGAAACCGAGCTCACCCATCCCATACTGACTCACGTCGTCCAATCTCTCGTCTTCCTCTAGCATTCTTGCTGGACTATCGGGAGGACAGGACATCCTGGAATGCGTCCACGTTGCCTCATGTCTGAAGGTGTTGAATCGCGACAATTTGACTGGCTCGAAAATCAGTCCGTCGCTGAGCGCGGGGGATGGCCTGGAAAAGTCGTTGACTAGCCCTTGCGCCGCGCTGGCGACAAGCATATGTTCCTGCCTAGCTTTCTGGACGAGCCTGGTCAGATCATCATGAGGAACAATGACCCTGGGCTCGTCGCAGATGTTGAAGGCCAAGTCCATATCGGGCAAGTACTGAAGAAATTTCTGCAACATGCCGTGCGTGGCTCTCGTCTGCCACTCCGGGCTGTCACCGTCTGAGTGGGAAATTTGATGATTGCGAATGGCGACACCAAGGAGAGCATTGTTGAAACCCAAGGCCTCCTTGACCCTGGATCGGATCGTCCTGGGCCTCAAGCCCCAAAATGGAGTGAGGAGCTCGTGTATCATGTCAAATTCATCAACAAGCTGAACGTTGTTGTCTCTGGCAAATTCAAACCACTTGTCGAAATGGGGGGGTGGTGGGATGCCATAACGTCGCCGATATTCCTTGACAGCTTGTTCCAAGTCCCGAGACTGTCGTCCTGCCATTGCATCCATTCGCCGCCGCGCATCGTCCATCAGATACTGAATAGGATGCTTCTGGACACCCGGGACGGCCTTGGCTTGGGGACCATGCTGGTTTGCAGACAATGACTGTTCGGGCCATTCCTCTGGTAGGTTTTGAAGAGGCCGTTCAAACCGGAGCTGGCCACGTTGCTTCTCTCTTACCCTTGCATCATTCTCCGACGAGGTATGGAGTGCACCATAGATGCATATCGAGATGAAGAAGACGACGGCAATGACGTTGACTCGACGCCGCAGAACCATATTCGGGACAGGAATGCGGCTGTCCAAGGTACATGCTGTAGTCTTCCCGTTTTTCCCGTGCACAACAGCATTTCAGTCGGGCGACAAAAGGGGCGTGTCCCGATAGGCTTCGTCAGGCACGGTGCTTCATCGCCACGCCACCGCGCCCCACCCGCCATGCCACGCCACGCCTCGCTACGTAGCACAAAGGGGAACACGGGTGCGGTGCTTGTTGTACCTACCATGCTAGGTCTTTGCCTAGGAGTAACTAAACGCGCAGTACCAAGTACCTGGGTACCTACATACACACCTACGTCCACTGTAGGCATCTGCCTATAGGACTTTCAACCCTACCTACCTAGTACCTACAGCACTTACTCAAGGCATCTATCGATTATGGAGCCACCTCAAAAAATATAAACAGTGGGCTCAAGCATTTTCGAGACACTACGTGAAAACGAGCGATTTGTTCAATTTTTATTCCCGCAAACCTTTTGGCGCGGGATATATCTGGATACGAGGCACAGGCACTGCCATGATGCGAAGGGAGCGCCTCCGCCATCCGCCTCCAGGGAAGGCTCAGGGCTCAGCCTCTCTGGCCACTCAGCCCCACACCGAAAAGACCCCACTCCCTCCCCTCTGCCATGCAGCATGGAGGAGCTGACGTCGTCTTTGTTTCCATAATTACGCCTTGGCTTTCTCTCCTTTTATTAATCTCCTTGTCTGGTCTGCTTGCTCTTTGCCCTCGTTCTTTTTCCTGCTTTCCCTTGGGTTCTCGTTCATAATTTCAGTAGAGTCGTGGTGGCAGCATTTCACTTGCCTTGCTTCATTCGGTCTTCATTTCGAATCCCTCGCTTTTACTCATCATGCTCACCTCATACGCGAGAATCGTCTTGGCGGTGCTGGTCGCCGCCGTTGGTGCCGTTCCCCAAGCTCAGTCATCGTCAACAGCTTGCAATAACTCACCCTCGCTCTGCGACAAGCAATACAATGCCATCACTCACATGGGTGCTCACAACAGTCCCTTTGTGCGAGATTCCAGCACGGGAAACTCTGTCGCCGGAAACCAGTACCTCAACGCAACTGCCGCCCTCGACGCTGGCTTGCGTCTCCTCCAGGCCCAGGTTCACAAGCCGAATTCCACACTCGAGCTGTGTCATACGACGTGCAACCTGCTCGACGTTGGCGCTCTGCAGTCTTGGCTCGCCAAAGTGAATGACTGGCTCGTCAGCCACCCCAACGAGGTTATCACCCTGCTACTTGTCAACTCGGACAAGGCGCCCCTGTCCGACTTTGCATCTGCCTTTGAAAGCTCGGGTCTGTCCAAACTTGCCTACAAGCCGGCTTCCGGCGCAGCCACGTCTACTTGGCCGACCCTCCAATCCATGATCAGCGCCAACACCCGCGTCGTGACGTTTGTCACAAACGTGGACTATTCGGCCTCGACGCCCTATCTTCTCTCGGAATTCGATCACGTCTTCGAAACCCCCTACCAAGTCACCGACCTCAACGGCTTCAACTGCACTGTTGATCGGCCTTCGCGGGCGAGCCCTGCATCTAGCTCCCTGGCAAGCGGATACATGAGTCTCGTCAACCACTTCAAGTACCAGAGCGTCATTTCAAACGTTGAGGTCCCCGACGCCACCAACATCGACATCGTCAACAGCGCGGCGACCACAGCGGCAGGCAACTTGGGCAGGCATCTGCAAGACTGCAATTCCGAGTGGAACAAGCGCCCCAACTTTGTGCTCGTCGATTTCTGGAACAAGGGTGATCCTGTCGCTGCCTTGGACAGCATGAACAGCGTCAGCAACGCCCAAGGACGCTCTTCTCCCGCTTCCAAGAGTGGTCAGTCGTCGGTGGGGCAATCTCTTCAGGACCGCAAAGTAGGCTACGGAGCACTGCTTGCATTTGTTTCCGCTGCCATGTTTTTGGTGTGAGATGTAAAGAGAGGGGGAAAAATTGGTTCATCTAGATTGCATCTGAGCGTGGCGTTTTTGTTTTTTAAGGGACTGCACCTGCAAGAAATCTTCCAATAGATCCGTGACTTTTTTCAATCCTTATTTCGTGTGTAGCTTCTCCTCCTTCGTCTTCGCCTCTTGTGTTTTTGTTGTATTTTTGAGACTTGTAAGGTGTATGAGGTAAAGGGAGGGATGGGAGAGAGGGAGGAGGCGAGTGATGTGAAGGGGCTGAAAATAGCTCGATGGCGTGGCTGTGTGGTCCCGTTTCTCCGGCTTGTTTCAAAGGAGAAAAGGGTGGTGGGGGCGCGGCACGCAAATGAACAGGAATTAATGCAGGTTCTGCGGGTGCGTACGGATGTTAAAGTTTGTACACACATATGCACGGCACAAATCCCCTCCCCCCCCCCCTTCATCCATATGATGCGAGAACCGCTTATGCAA
>JMQE01001461.1:0-19581 GCA_000731825.1 Hypocrella siamensis | reverse complement strand
CCCCCCCCCCTTCACTTCCTCCTCCCCGCGCCTTCGCCACATGCGCGGCGCCACCGGTGCGGGTCCGCAGCCAATCAAACCGTCTTACCACCTCCCCAAAAAGTCGAACCACTGCAATGAGTAATGACGGGTGCCTCTGTTCCTGCATGATCCGACCATCCGCCCCAGGACGGGAGCAACTGCTACGTAGTAGCTGGCCAAGGACATGCTGCACGGACTACATTTTCACCATCATCTGATCATTGATGAGCAAGGGTCCTCAAGTAGGAAGGACTCCGTGAGGTAGCAAAGGAGCTTTGATTTGCATGCGGATTGCGGCACCCCTGTCCTTTCTACAGTACTCTTCGAAGATGCTTTACGTCGACGGATGCTCTGTCGAGACACAGAAGAGCGCCATAGTCGACGCCGCTTGTATTACCACCCGCTTCTGTTCATGGGGCTCATCTTGAGACCCCCGTCGTACAAGCCTTGACCAACGTTGGTAGGAGCTGGCAGTATCTGGCCTGTGCAGGGATGGCTTGTCTGCGAGTAAGCCCATCCATTTCAAACCCGTCCCGTCTGCCCGGGTCATTTGCTCTTGCTCCCCGCTTGTCGTGGCCTGACGTTATTTGTTCGCCCCCAATACGAACGAGGCGATGTGTCTTGTCGTCCGCCAAAACCGCATTCGAATGAATCGATACGACAGGCCAGTCGTTTTATTATGAGAGCCGACAACACATGCAAAGAACACTATTTCTCAGCAGCGCCAAAGCGGGATGCCGGAATTCAAAAGCGACGGCGTCGCTGCCACTTGATTAACATCAACCAGAATTGGGAGCAGCTGCTAAGAAACCATGACGTGCACCTTCTCCCAAATGTGCTTCTGGAAATCCCCGTGCTGGCTTGTGCCACCTGTCCTTGACGTAGCACATCTTCTCCTCGGCATGTGAGGCGGATGGTTTTTTGGCCAGACGCACATAGGCCATCCACACTGCCTGGCGATTGTGCGAAGCACCGCGGCACTTCTTGACGTGAACGAGGGCCTCGTCCAGCCAGCACAGAGCCTCTTGATGAGACTCGTTGTCATGTGGACGAGCTACCGCTCTCATGGCAGCTGTCTTCATGGCCAGCTTAATACTTTCCTTACAGACTGGGCTGCCATACCACCATAGCATGTCCGACGTGAAG
This sequence comes from Hypocrella siamensis, assembly GCA_000731825.1. Taxonomy (NCBI): domain Eukaryota; kingdom Fungi; phylum Ascomycota; class Sordariomycetes; order Hypocreales; family Clavicipitaceae; genus Hypocrella; species Hypocrella siamensis. The sequence goes on along the minus strand of JMQE01001461.1, from coordinate 18,414 downwards.
CAAGACAGGAGTGACCGAAGGGCCCAGTACTCGGCTGAACCGGTGTAGGCGAAAATCAGGTTCGCAAAGTTGAACTCATTGTACAAATGATTACCTTGGCCGTTCTCTCTTGCCGCCAACTCACACATATTCGACGATGCTTGGTGATCCCCTGCGTGAGACAGTGCCTGTGCCGCCTTGTTGAAGACGCTGTCGTGAATTTGAAGACCCATCCTGAGCGCATTTTCAACCACTTCACGGGGTTCATATCCGCTCTCAAGCTGAGCAAGCAACAGGGGTGTGGCTGCCTCGCTCACGTCGAGTCCTTTGCGATGAGCGTGTTGGATCAGGTTGGTAGCTCGCTGCAAACCACCCGCTGTGGCACCAAGGTAGTGCACTACAGCAAGTCGTAGATCATAACTCGCCCTATTCCCTCTTCGCGAGGGAGGAGCCTTGGTGCTCTGCACTTGTCTCCAGAATGGGCAGTCATGCTCCAACTTCGCTTCCAGCCGTCGAATAGCCTCGACAGAGAAGCTCCAATACTTCCGGCACGTCGCAAAGAAGCGTTGATGGAAGGCAGGATGAAGTGATACGCCTGTGCTGACGCAAAACTCTAGCCAGGAGCAAATGGCCTCCAAATGTCGACGCTCTGCGTGGCAGTTCAATACGGCATGAATCCATCGGTGTTTGATGATGAGCTTGTGCTCGATGACAATCTTCCGGAGGAATTGTTCAAGCTCGTACGGATTATGGTACTGAGCAAACAAATCAGTCACTTCTGTGAGAAGACTCTGGACTTCGGCGCCCGTGCGATCGACTCGTCTTGCAAAGGTTTCAATGTCGGTGAGGACGGCCGTCCAGTAGCCTTTTTTCGCCTTTCGTGTGATGAGGCGCTGTTGCAGCCGAGCATCAGAACCAACAGCATTCGGATTCAAATCTTGCAGCTTTCCAAACTCCGTCATGGCGAGAGCGTCGTCATTGTGTTTCAAAGACGAAATAGTCAATAGACGACGGATCTTGTACTCTGTGTCAACCGGAACTTGAATCTCTTTGAATAGGCCTGCATCTTGAAGCATCAGATACAGGCGCTTGAGTTCCTTAAACCCAGCCCGAGGGGCGTACCGAGCTAGTAGACGGCAAATCAGCATTCCACAATCCCAGGAATACTGCTTGGGATTCTGGGAGACGAGGATCATTGTCCCGCGCAATGCATTTTGATGATTGCCCTGCGACGCCACGTTCATGAATGACATCAAGGTTTTGACGGGGTCCCTTGTCAATGGGAGCACAGCAGCCAGCAGATCGACCAAACTCTCCGGGCTGAAGCGAGAGGCAGCCTCGAAAAGTCTTAGACCCGAGAGCCGCACCAGTTCCATCACATCTGAAGGCACAGGATCAAACGTCGATATCTTCTTGACTATAGCTATAGCCAGAGAGATTCTCTCGGAATATATGCGGATGATGGCGTCGTCATTAGCAGAGGCAGGGGCTTGCAAATCTGCCGAAGTCGTACTGCCAAAGATCGAATTGAGGACTTCTAGTCCGGTCGATTCTTCAGGGGCGACCGGCTCGGCAACGGAGGTCACCGCGCCTGTAGACTTGGTCGACTCTATGCTCGGAGAGAAGGGCAAGATTCGGGGACGCAGGCGATCTCGAGACAATATCCAGTCCAGCTGCAGATGAGATTCCCTACTCGGGGACACTACCTTCGCTGTGGCAGAGCAGATCATGCCAAGTACACGGCCAAGGAAGTTTCCGGCAGCACTTTGCGAGATGGGACTGCTGCTTCTGTCCTCTATAGCAAAAGAATGCGGCCGACCAACGCCAAAGTCATCTTCAGAAGAGCCTCGATTTCTCTCGTCTCGGTCCTTGGCTCCAATGAGATGCGATCGCCTCCTGCGACGGGTGTGTGTCCTGGGCTTCGGTTGATATGCCGTGGACAAGACATGGTCATTGGAGTCCTTTGATCTTGACTCCCACGAGTCATGCGCCTCAGCCAGAGCAGCTGGTTCGCCGTAGCATTGAACCGTGTGCAGTTTCCGGGCATTTTCAATGGCGACGCGGGCGATCTGTAGTCGGCGTCGACGTTCCTCGGCAAGAAGAATGACGGAACAAGACGTGGTCAGGATGGCGCCTCGCAATGCGTGAAGCGCAGCTCTAGACGGTATGGGTTTGTTGGACGCCATGCTTGGGCCACATGATGCCGCGAGGAGCTTCTGGTCAGGACGCTGCGAGAGCTGGTGACGTAGTACCGCCGTCGTGCGTGCCGGCTGCGTGAGACGAGAGATGAAGCTGGTTGATCAAGGAAGGACAAAGGCAGGGGAATCATAATGGACAGCCGCTGAACATGTGCCTAGGGTATGTGGACTCAGACGGCTCAGGCAAGGTATCCACTGTGGCCCACGTTGGGCAGGCAGATACTGTAGTACCTACATATGCAGACGTCGAGTGCCCTCCGGTTCGAACAGCATGCGCGACCCGTCTTTAGTCTGCTACTTGCTCATAGTGCACGAATATACTAAGCGAGGTGATGGCGTAGGTTGGATAACAGCGCAATGTGAGGAAGCTGGCTCCCAGTAAAATCAATGGTCAACCCGGAACCAGTCCAAAATGCGACTTCTCGTCTCTGCCAAAATCTTAAAAGCCGCTTTCGCAAACACTTTTGAAATATTACCATCTTCAGCAGGACTATCCGTCTCACGAGCGTCGCCATGCCACTGCCCATACCGCCGCCCATGCCGCCGCCCTTGCCGCCGCCCTTGCCGCCGCCCTTGCCGCTGCAGAAGTCACCACTTGACTGGCATTGCAGTCCTTTCCACAATGCACCTTTCCGCGTCAGCCCATTCTGTCTCAGCTTCATAGCTAAAGACGATGTTGGGTAATGGCGAGATCCCGTGACCACCTTCATCTTTATTCGATACAGACGACGCGCAAGCATAACGCTAAAACTAGTGTTTCAGTCCAAACAGGATTCGGAGCCTCTCTCGAGAGAGCACGGGAAAATTGCTTGATTTCTTTTATGAGCAAGTGAGTCTCGCGAATCATTGGAAGCAACCATGAAAAGCTACTAATCACAAGACTATCCGACAACTGCTAATGATTGGATCCCAGGGTGGTTAGTGAATGATGTCAATATCATCGATGATGATCTCTCTGTGCCACGTCCCGATATACTTAAGGACTATGCATGCAGGAAACTTCATCGTTGTTGGTATTGGTGATCAGGACCGCAAATTCGCGCAATGGGTTGGCCAATGGATGAGAAGTCGAGGAAACCGCCGTCAGTTGGGTAAGCTGTTTCATCAACGTTATGGTCAAAGCAACTGTGCTGATGTGGCATTCCTCACGTCAGTCATTGCTACACGTTTTACAGGTGTCTCTCCCCCAGCCTCCATTGCATTGCTGCTAGTAACCAGTTTTGCAGGATATGGCTCAAGCGAACTAAATGTTTTTATTCAAGCGAGCCTCATAAATTTGCAGACGACGTTTGTCGACATTCTGTACATTCAAAACTGGCCAATGCAGTCGCTCGTGATGGAAATGCTGCTTCACCTCACTTCTCTCGTTGAATCGGGCCGCGTGCAGTGTCTAGGTATCATTGATGCGCCAGTTGAGACTGTCAGGTGAGAAACTACACAGCGTCTTTGGCCCAGGACAAATGTCTCAAGTGTCTGATCGGCTCCTGCAGTTATTTGAATCAATGTGCTCGCAGCCAGAGTCTTCAACAATTCTCCCTTTACCAGGGCCGGTGGTCTGCACTCCGCCGTCGTCTGGAGTTTGACATTCTGCCAATGTGTGCTTCTGAGGGCATTGGCGTGACTCCATGGGGCTCAGTCGACGTAGAAGACTTCAGATATGAAATGGCTCAAGACTCAAGCCGAGGTGAAGCTCGAGTCAGCCCACAGACCAAAATTCAGGCAATGAGTACCATCGCAGGTCAAAAGGGCACGGATAAGGCTTATATCGCCTTGGCTTATTTGAGGCATAAAGGACCATCCGTGTTTCCTGTCATTACCGCGCCGACACTGGAGCGTCTCAAAGGCTACATCGGGGCTGTCGCTATCGGACTCAAGAGAGCGGAAGTAGATGCTATTGATGAGGCCCCTTTCGGCTGGGAATGTTGTCCCTATAGAGGTGATGGTCATTCTCCACCAGCCAGCCAAACTCGTCAATTTATCAAGCCGCCGGCGAGCTTCCGTAGTCTTGGCTACTTCAATCCCGGTGTTCGTATTGCCGACTGCTTGGCGATGACGCCTCGACAGAACAATCCTGCTGACGACTCTCTTTAGCCATTCAATTCTGGAAATTATGTCTTTGAACGCTTCAAGTAGGTCTGGAAGTGGAGACCGCTCCGATCGCAAGACGGTACACAGAACGAGACACAAAAGAAGAACTAAAGGAGAGGGGAAGAGAGATGTCGGCGGGGGCGGAGGTACTGATTCTGTTTCTGCCACGACATGGGCGTACGCGAGAAAGTATTTGCAAGGCGTCTTAGCGAAAAGTAGAAACTGAAAGCGTAGTTCTCTTTCTAGAATACATATGAAACAGTTCCTTTATCCATGACATGCTCGTCATAGCGGCAAATTGTCTCCTTTTTGGAAGAATAGTTCCCCTTTCGAGGAAAACATGGCCAGAAAGTCAAGATTGTGAGTCCTAACCCTAAGACGACGCTTGAGACGTTTCTTGTACAACAGCTAATTGTGCCGTTGCAAAGGGTTGCAGCCACATCAGCTCTTCAACAAGGTTGCTCAGTTAATCAACTAGTCAGCAACTCTTCCGCTGACCTGAGCGCCGGAGAAAAAGAATCACAGTCTCCTTCGATCAGAAACTCAGTCATGCATGCAGTAACAATTTCATGTCTTTCCTTTCACCCCCTTGCCTTTTGCCTCGTTCTCGCCCAGCTCCCTTATCAGGACTGAGGTAGCGCCTGCCCCTGAATAATCTTCCTGACCAGTCTCGAAACCGGGACAGACTCCGATGGCAAGATATTTGCCATCATTGGAAAAAGCTAAGCGCCATACACTGTTTGGGAATTTTTGATACTGCTTCAACCTTCTCTTCGCTTCGGCGTCCCACAGAGCTACCGTGCCATCACCTCCTCCCGAGGCAAAGGTTCCGTGTATAGGGTGGAAAGCAAGCGCGTTGACTGGGTAAATGACATCTCCAACGCCATCCGGGACTGGCTGTCTATGGCATTTGAACGCGTATTTGCGAGCTTGTGACTCAGCCGAGTCCTCGAACCATTCTATGGCTACGCGACCCTCAATGCTTGAAGTCGCATAGCCAGCGTCGTTGGGCATACAAGCCACGCGGCGGGTCTGATATTGGAGCGAAGACTCTCGTCTCTGCCAGGGTTCTATACTTGTTCCACCAGACGCGAGTGTTTGGGCTATGGCATCGATGTCGTATATGTATACTGATCGCTCGATCATGGCCACGACAATCTTGGTAGTGCTGGCGGACACGGCGAGGGGTTTACGATCAAGGAGAATCTGAAGAGGCCCATTTCCAGGGGATGAAAGGCTTCGGATGTCGAGCGTCTTGTCCCACGACGCGGATATCAGGATGTCTCAAGAATCAGTGTCAGCGCATTGGGGTATCTTATGGCCATGACAGGAGAGAGGGGGCGCTAAAAAGCTTACTATGATTTTTGCAGTACACGACACTGAACACGCCGCTGGAGTGATTGCTCTGAAGAGTTGTTTGAACGCCAGTTTCTAGATTCAAACTATAGGCAACCATCAGCCGCCCATCTAAAATGTAAGAGAGGAAAAAAGAATCAATACCTGCTCACTGTGCCATCCACACCAGCAAAGAATGCCTCGTCGCCGTTTGCGCCAAAGCATACGTCCAGGACCGGAGCTCGATGATCGTAGGCGCGACTTAAGCTATCTTCCGAAGGCCCTTTTGCGACATTGTAGCAATAGACTTTCTTGTCCCACGACGAAACGAGCAGCTTATTCGAGTCGTCTGGCGCAAATGCGACGGCGGTGATTCCGTCGCTCGGGGGCGGGGAGAGCTCGAATTGCACTGCTGTTGTTCGATTGATGAGTACATATGAGGTCTCTGAGAGTCCAGCGGGGCAGATTGACTTTACCTGAAGCCATGTTTGCTTCGGACACTTGCACCAGCGTTGGAAGACGTAAAGACGACGAGCTTGTTTACTTTGACAGTCACGTGGTGGTTGTGAGCTGTCCGTCCCTTCTGCCAGGAAACACCGCCTCGGAAGCTAGCCACACCACCCCGCCACACCCCACCATACTTTTGCATCAGCCCAAGAATATAAAATTGTGACTATTGAAAGACAATAGAGTTTACTACTCGCACCAATTCGAATCAAAACTTTATTCTCGCGCGCACAAAAACTCCCCTTCGTTGCTGAATCATCTTTATCGCGCATCAAAATTTGTCTCACACGAAAAGGCCTGACTTGGTAGGCTTGGGCAGCGTCTTTTCCGGCTCGCAAGGCAATCTGAGAATCGACCCCGTCTCATCAACCTCTCCCTCTTTATTCTTTGAAAGACATTTTGGACATTGGGACAATAAGTGACAACCGCCATCATGTCTTTAACAAACTGTCGCTTCTACGAGGAGAAATTCCCAGAGATAGATAGCTTTGTCATGGTCAATGTCAAGCAGGTTCGTTTTCTGAACGCTACTGAATTCATCATTCGTAAAGGAGAAGGAGCATCTGACAAACATCACAGATTGCCGAGATGGGTGCTTATGTCAAGCTTCTCGAGTATGACAACATCGATGGCATGATTCTTCTGTCGGAACTGTCTCGACGACGTATCCGAAGTATCCAGAAGCTGATTCGAGTCGGGCGCAACGAGGTGGTTGTTGTGCTGCGTGTGGACAAGGAGAAGGGTAATCGACTGCCGTTGAGCCTTCACTGGTGGCTTCCAATGTCGGATGTCACGGAGGCCACTCAAAGTTCCGCGAAGCTGACTTGATTGAAAAGGCTATATTGATCTTTCCAAAAGACGTGTGTCCCCTGAGGACATGGTCAAGTGTGAGGAACGATACAACAAGAGCAAAACTGTCCATCTGATCATGCGGCACGTTGCCGAGAAGACTCAGACTCCGATCGAAATCCTGTACGAGACGATCTCCTGGCCTTTGAATAAGCGATACGGCCATGCCATTGATGCTTTCAAACTGTCTATCACGTAAGTCTTCGCCAGCAGACCAGAGCCTTCGCGAGGCGGATTTGCTGACTTGCTACAAGCAATCCCGAAGTTTGGAATGGAATCGACTTTCCCGCCAAGTCCGTCGAGGACGAACTGAAGCTGTACATCAGCAAGAGACTCACGCCTCAGCGGACTAAAGTCCGAGCCGATGTCGAGGTTACGTGCTTCGCCTACGAGGGCATCGACGCCATCAAGGTTGCTCTGCGAACGGCTGAGGCCAACAACGACGCTGAGGGAGCAAATGCCGACTCCCAGATCAAGGTCCGCCTTGTCTCGCCTCCTTTGTATGTGCTCACCAGCACAACATTCGACAAAAACCAGGGAATCTCGCAATTAGAAGAAGCCATTGAGAGGGTCAGGAAAAGCATCGAGAGTGCTGGCGGCAATTTGACCGTGAAGATGGCGCCCAAGGCCGTGACGGAGAGCGATGATGCCGAGCTACAAGCCTTGATGGAGAAGAGAGAGCGTGAAAACGCCGAGGTCAGCGGAGATGAGAGCTTGAGCGAAAGCGACGACAATGTTCCCGAGACTATTTGATTCGCGCAGAGCAAAGAAGAATAGGACCAAAGAAACAGATAGCTGGTCCCATCTGCTGAACTCCATGAATCGTCTGAGCGGGAGGCGGAGAGAGACTACAAAGACGATACTGTTTTTCCTTCCCCTTTCTTTTCCTTATTTCAAATCTCCTGCGCTTTCGTATGAGCCTGGAGCTGAGACGGGGAGACAAGCCTGAAGAAACTTGCCTCCCAGTGGGCGAGACGACTGCATGTCGACGTCGGTGGAAAAGCAGGACTGTTGCAGAGTGATGACTTTGGCGTTTGAAAAAGCTATAAAGGGAGCACGTGACGTTTTCGAACGGCGTTTGAGATGGCAGAAGCTGATGTTGAAGGTGATTGGTTGGTTAGGAGCCCATGATGGATTCGTATTCTCCATGTTGGACTTTTGGGTTTGTGTTCCATAACTTTCCATGGCGCTGTCCAAGCCGGCACATGCATGATCCTACGTAAAATAGACTTCTCAGCTTTTATATAAAAAAAGGCTGTTTCCCCGAGATCGTCGTGAAAATGAAAAGTCATGGCTTTCCGTTCTCCCCTTCCCTGGGAGAAGCAGTCGAGATACGCCCTCAGTGATGGCGGGTGGTGTGCACAGCCACTGTGGTAAGGAAGGGCGGGCCCAGGCCCGGCATTCGCTCGTGGTGGAGTTGCAGCTCGGCTGCAGACGTGCAGTGCAGTGCAGTGCGGACATCTCTGCCCATCACATCGCCCAACGTCTGTCTTACAGAGCCATTTTCGCAGATGGCGCTTGGCTCATCATGGGCCCGGATAAGAGCGCAGTCGTCGAGCACTGCCAAAGCAACGGCCCTGAACCTGGTGGGAATCGCGACATGGATTCCAGTCATTGCATGGTTCAACCTGCATGTCGCTGAGCTGACGATGGTTGACGGTGCATCCATGTACCCGTTCATGAATGAGGACAAGGACTCGACGCTGCGTAGAGACGTCATTCTCAACTACAAGTGGGCGCCGCAAGACGGATTAGAGAGAGGCATGGTTGTGACGCTGAGGTTGGTTTTTTTTTTTGTTTTTCAAGCCTTTGGCCGTTGTTTCCCTCCAGTATGGCGCGGCATAGTCAACATGTTTCTCTTGTCCAAGGGAAACTTGTCACCCTCTGCTGCGTAGCCGTGAGCTGACGTCCCAAGCAGGAGCCCTTTCCATCCCGAGGTTACGGCTGTCAAGCGCGTCGTTGCTCTCGAAGGAGACGTGGTGAGAACGAGGCAGCCGTATCCTGTCGCCACGGTCAAGATTCCGCAAGGACATGTCTGGGTGGAAGGGGACGGACAGCCAGGGGCGACGCTGGACAGCAACATCTACGGTCCTGTGTCTAAGAGGCTGCTGACGGGAAGAGTGACGCACATTGTCTATCCGTTTCGAAAGTTTGGGCCGGTGAAGTGGTGGGAGCATCAGCGGAAACTGGTAGATTGAGGTTTGTTGCGTCTCTCGAATTCCTATGTGCTTTCGTACGGAGTACGGAGCTGCATCTCGCAAGACACTTGAAAAGCAGGGTGTCTGCCTGTTCCTTGGCGTCTGACAGTGTGCTAGAGAGCTTTCAACGTGCGCAATGGCAATCAAGTGCATCCATAGGTACCTAGTGAACAAATCAATGTAAACCTTGATCTTTGACGAGATTTTTTTTTTCGCAATGTTGTTTTCTGTTTTCGAGTTCTCAGTGGGAACTTAAGGTTGACGCACTGACCACTACCGTTTGCTGCAGCCCTGGTCGAGCGAGGCTGGGCACGAACCTTCGGGGATAATTTCGGGTGCCGGAGGAAAAAAAAAATAAAATAAAAAAGGTCCCAGATGCGATAAACCTGCACACGACCAAGTAAGCGAGCCTGCGTCATTTCAACGCCCTTGCGCGTAGACGCACGCCGACGAAGCATACACCACCAAGCAAAGATTGTGGACGCAAGATTCTTGCAGGTCTGTCATTTTCCTGTGCGAGCTTCTTTCTCGTTTACTTTCCCTCCTTTACTTTACTTTGTTCCTTCATTTTGGTGCCATTCTCCCTCATCCTCCGGCCGCGTCTGCCAACTCTGGCTTATCAAGGCCCGTTACGTCCGCGATTGCGACGGACGGCACTGGGCCATGCCCCTTGCCTCTCAGCTCAGCAACTTCTTCTCGTCAAGCTCATCTCTGTCGCCGGGGATCGGCAACAGCAACGCTAACGTCAATTTGCCCGAGCCGCCTCGCAATGCCGGTGCACGCCCGGACGCCTCGTCGGACACAAGGAACGCTACAGGGCCTGATCAGAGCTATATCATGAAAGACGATGACGTCGAAGCTGAGGGTCGGCCGCCTTACCTCCACGTATGTGTCTCGACGTCCGCATCTTGCCAAAGACATGAGTCTCGCTGACCGCTTGCTTTGCTTTTACTCAGGCCATGATCGCGGGGGGTGTCGGAGGCTCGACCGGCGATTTGCTCATGCATTCTTTGGATACCGTCAAGACTCGACAGCAGGGGGACCCGAACATCCCATCCAAATACACGTCGCTGGGACGATCCTACTACACGATATGGAGGCAGGAGGGCGTTCGGCGCGGCCTCTACGGCGGATGGGTTCCCGCGCTTGGCGGCTCGTTCCCCGGTACCGTCTTGTTTTTCGGCACGTACGAATGGAGCAAGCGATTTCTAATAGACCACGGACTGCAGCGAAATCTGGCATATCTGTCCGCCGGTAAGGCATTCCTTGTGCACTTTGCTCGTCTTCTCTGGCCTGCAATGAATGGCACCCGTGTTCTGACATGTCTATTGCTGCAAGGGTTCCTTGGTGACCTCGCGGCCTCCATCGTTTACGTGCCGTCCGAGGTTCTCAAGACTCGACTGCAGTTGCAGGGACGACATGACAATCCCCACTTCAAATCCGGCTACAATTATCGAGGCACGATAGACGCTGTGCGGACCATTGCGCGGACCGAAGGCACGGCTGCCCTCTTCCACGGGTTCAAGGCCACTCTCTACCGCGACCTGCCCTTCTCTGCGCTGCAATTCATGTTTTGGGAGCAGTTCCACGCCTGGGCCCGAAGGTATCAGCAGAGCCGAGAGATTGGCGTGCCGTTGGAGCTGCTCACGGGGGCGGCGGCAGGAGGACTGGCCGGCGTCATCACATGCCCGCTCGACGTCGTCAAGACCAGGCTGCAGACTCAAGTCAACCCATCGTCAGCCAATCAGGCGAGCAAGTCAGCCGAGGTAGAGGTCGTCGCGCTGCAGAAACGGAATATTTCGACGTCATCGCCCAGCACGCATCGGCCTAAACCGGGCGCGATTGCCCTCCAGACATCGTCCATTGTGACTGGGTTGAAGGTCATTTATCGCACCGAGGGAATCACTGGCTTGTTTCGCGGCGTCGGACCCCGCGGCGTGTGGACTTTCATCCAGAGCGGCTGCATGTTGTTTCTTTACCAAAGACTTTTGCATCAACTCGAGGTTGTCATGCCGATCGAGCAAGATGACCGATGAGTCAGATGAGCATGCAGAATATAGCAGCATCTTGGTCTTGGGTTCATGAGGACGCAAGCATTCCACTGGTAATACCTCGACTTTTTTTTTCCTTTCTTCCTTTCACCCTTTTTCCCTTTTTTTGTCTTTCTTATTTTTTTTTTGGTCTCCAGTCATGACAATATTTTTGAAGAGTATCTGCAGTACGTCATGAGCGGGGATGACTTGGCACCACGACAACGCAAAAGAAAGGATAGAGGACATAGACAGCCACATCATTGTTTGGCGTTTTGCGAAAGACATCCATCAACATATTTATGGAACTTTGTACATAGACGGGTGGCGTATAGGCCACGCCTTCTCCAAAAATGAAAGACTTGAATACCGCTCGAGACATGGATTTTGCCTGTTGTGCCAGTTACAATGCTGATGCCACTGTTGACCACGTTCGTATTTTGAACTTCTCACTTTAGCATGTGGAAGCATATACGGGAAAAGCAAAAGATGAAGAACAGAAACAAGCTCGTTGGGGTATCTATCTATTCACATCATGCCACTTTTCACGCACCACTCAATCAGCATCCCCTTCTTCGTCCTCTCCTTCATCTCGCTGCTCATCAGCCCCCTTTTCAAACTCGTCCATCCGCTCCACGAGCTGATCCCTAGCCAAGCACACGGCAATAGCCACAGTGAGGGCATTCCAGACGCTCTGGCGCCGATCGGCAAAGTGCACGTCAACATGGAAACTGACGTAGGCCGACGCACCCTTGGCGCTGTCCACGGTGAGCAAAAAGACGCTAGAGCGCAGCACGAACAGGCCGTAGACAACGGGCAGCGGACGCCCGCCGGATCCGGACGCGGTACCGGTGCTTTCCTGGGCCAGAGCCAGAGCCCGCATGCGCTGCTCCATCTGGGCCGTAATGTCGCGCTCTTGCGACGCCGCGTCTAGCACGGCCGTCACTACGTTGGGCACGAAAGGCTTCTCGGCGTAGGCGCCGTCCCGGGCCGCCCAGGCTATGTACTTGTCTAGCGAGGCCTTGATGAGCCCGGGCACTTTGTGGGATAGGTTGGCTTGGACCAGGGTCCTGACTGACGTGGTCAGGTCTATGAGCCGGATCAAGGCCGTTGTTGCTGCTCGGTGGGTCAGCTGCTTCATTCTTTTTTTCTTTTCTTTTTCAGTTTCTGTTGGAGAGGAGCTATGTGGTCATGGCAGCAGCAGCAGCTTTAATGTGTTTGTTGCATGTATAGTACCTCGAAAGTCGTCCCCGGAACGACTATACACGACAGGCGACAACGACGTCTGCGTCTGCGTCTGATGAAAAATGGAGTCGAGCACAGGAATGCCGCGAAAGTCGACGTCCCAGTGTGAAGGGAGCAGAGGGCGCTCGGCTCGACGAAAGAGGATTTCAAAGAGGCGCTCCTCGCTAGGGGCCCAGCTGCTCGCGCCGGGATACCGCTGCTTCTCTGCCTCGAGCAGGACAGAAGACGTGTTGGGGCTGGGCGGCAGGGCGGCGGCGGCGGCGTCGTCGTCGTCTTCTAGTTTGATCCTCATGTTTTGGGGGTGATGGTCATGTTCTTTGGGGGGTGGTTAGTTCGGTTCGAGATGAGGAATGCAGCCGGGGGTGAAGGATGCCGTGTACGAATTTTGAGGACGGCGATGTATTGACAAGGGAAATTATGAGCAATGCAAATTGACTAGAATAAAGATGGTGGATGGATTTTCCGAGGACAGTTTGGAGTGTGTTGAAGGTGTCGGATAGGCGAGGATGCGCTCGGACAATGGGACAGAGGCGGACTTGATACAACATTTTGGAATTATCGAGTGTGCTGGCTGGCTGGCTTGAGCAACACGCCGGAAGCACGAATTGAAAGCCCCAAAAGCATCCCAAGTAATTACACCAGATTACTTGCCTCTTGTTATCCAGCACAGTGCTGCTACGAAGAAAAAAGGGAAAAACAAAGGAAAAAAGCACAGAGGTGACATACAATCTCGGCTTACGCAAAATAGCCCAAAAGTAAAGCTCAAACAGATCTATGCCCAGAGTCACGCTGGGATACTCTACATACAATAAATACTCCATATACAATGAATACTCCATATACAATGAATACTCTATATACAATGAATACTCCATATACAATGGATACTCCATATACGATGGATACTCCATTACGCGATGTGCGGTGGATACGCAGAATTTCCAATAATTAACCAAACACCTGTATCTAATGAAGTGGCAAGAAAGTATCAGGAGCAAGAAAGTGACGATATGTAAATTGGCTCTATGTACCTACTCGATCCGTCTGTCGTGACCCTTTACTCGTTCATGACCCGTAGCTAATGCTGCATGGCGGGCTTGAAACCGAGACAACATCTGATCCATCCATGAATGACAACGCCAGGCATGCAAAAATACACAGATTCTGTATAATCATTTTTTTCCAGGTCGAATGCTCATCAAATGAAAACCATCTCAAGCTCTCAAATCTTTTTTTTAATGCATTTGTTCTTCTTCAAGCAAACGCGCCCACAAACGCCATGAGCAGCGCGCCGCAGACAACACAAAGGTAGGCCTGGAGACGTCTCTTGCCCTTGAGCACGCGGTAGCTCTTTTCCGTCAAAAAGTCCTCGGCCAGGAGCTGGACGAGGCCAGCGTACAGCAAGAGTCCGGCCGAGATGGCATTCATCATGCCCACAACCAGGAGGCCGGCCATTGACGCTGGATCGTACATCTCGTGCACGATGAGTCCAATCGCCTGGCCCAGAGGAGTCGTGATGCCGTAGCAGAGAACCATGAGCCACGGTCGAATCGACTTTTGCGGGAACTGAATGGCCGCGATGCGGCTGCCCAGCGCGAGACCCTCAAAGGACTGGTGGAAGCTGATAGCGACAAGGAAGACGACAAAGGCCGGGCCGCTCGCCACGGAAATGGCCATGCCGATGAAGACGCTGTGGAACAGGATGCCAGCCTCGAGCAGCAGGCATTGCAGCATCTGCCGTCGGACTTCCTCTGGCGACTGTGCTGGGGCTGGGGGACCCGACGCATCACCGACGACGCCTCGCTTGGTCAGGGACGCATATGGCCCACTGTCGTCGGCTGCAACGGGATCCAATTCGTCCATCTCCAGGTCCAAGTCCGAGTCTCCTTCATCCGCAGACACGTCGTCGTCGCCATGATTTGACCCGAGGCGTCTTTGCGTGGCTGTCTTTGACGTTGATTCCGGCAACGGTGAAACGCCGGCAACAAGACCCTGGGTGGCCTCGACGTCGCCCAATGACAGAGGGTGTGGTCGATGAGACGTATTCCGTCGACCTGATGCATGGGGGTGATCGTCCAGCGGCACGTTTTGGAACTCGCCGCCGCCGCCGCCGCCATCGCTGTCTCCATCGTCGAAGAAATCATGGGCGTGTGAGTGCGAATGCCCGGCGCCACTGGCAGTCAAATACGACTCGACGCCGACAACTATAATGGCAGATACCATGGCAATGAACCCCGGCAGCGGCTTGTATCCTTGACTGAAGAAGTAGGGCAGGCACGGGTCGGTGAGAGACTCAAACGCCATCGGCAGAAGATGGACAAAGGCCGTGGCGAGAAGAACCCCGGTCCCAACATGCTGGCAGTAAAAGATGATGTTCTTTTGTCGCTTGCCCGTCGTTGTCCGCCGCGATACCAAGGGAAACCCGCACGCTGTGTTTGCGCGACTCTTGTCAGTATACGTTTGTGCGTGGGTGCGTGCTGCGCGTGTGAAGGTGTATCTGTGAAAGGTGTATCTGTGAAGGATGACTCAACGACGCGTCGCAGCTACAAGAAGCGTACCCAGGGTGCTCAGAGCCAGGATCAACAGCAGGGCAAAGACATGGGCCACGGTGTCGTACCACCCCTGTTGTCTTCCACCACACTCTGGCCGCTCGCCGTTTTGTTTCCGCCGTCGCAGTTCCTCAAAGAGCAGTTTCGTCGGCAAGGAGGACCATTGTGAGTCTGCAAAGACCATGTCAGATGGGTCAATTCGACCGGCACCAGGCTGTGTTGCTAGACGGGTGAGGGCTTACCATCCATGACCACGACGATGACCTCATAAGCTGCACCACTCTTTGTCGCGGATTCGGTTGTGGGACTGGCAGGAGAAGTGCAACAATTCGCTTTGCCTCATAGCGCAACCCAGCCTCGGAGTTTCAGATGACGGGGGAGCAGCGTGGGCGATGGGCGATGGGCGATGGGCGATGGGCGATGGGCGAAGGGGGCGAAGGGGGCGAGATATCGGCCAGACGAGAGCGATTTGCAAAGGCGGCGAATTGGTTAGACGTACTATACTCTTAGTTGACCTTTCATCGAAAGGGGTCCGTCCTTCCCTCTGGTGTCGACACTCGGGCGGCGGGCGCCGTGTTTTAGTGGTGGTCTATGCCCTGCCCCTCTCCACTCACATTCTACGCCACGTCATGCCAAGCCAAGACAAGTTAAGCCAAGCACAAGCCGAACCGAGTCTCGATGGAGGCTCCGAGCAACCGTGTCGGACCGGCCACGCGAGTTTCGGGTGTACTGTAGTTGTGTGATGATAGCCGGGTGTAGTTGGGTGGTGCAGCAAGGTGTGGAAAACTATGAATCGGTCGGGCTCTCTTTTCCGGCCTCCGTGAAAAGGCGCTGGCTGGCAGAGCTTGGCATCAGGTCAGTCGCCATGATGCGAGACGGGCGTACAACACCAGAAAATAGAAGAAAAGGGAAGAAAAGGGAAAAAACCACCGGCACTTCACATCTTCGCTTCAGACACGTTGGACATCTTGCACACCTTTTGTCCTAAGCTACCTTGTAAGTTCGCCATCAAAGCAGAAGCCTGGTTCCTTGTTAAACAAGGGAAACATCGTCCTCCTTCTCTCTCCTTCTTACTGTCGTCATGAACGTCATTACTGCGCAATATGTTTGGTATCTTTACAAATCTCCTCACATACAACTGCTCCCCTTCACCGCCCTCCAACTCGGATTACGCCAGCAGCCATCAGTTTCTGAATCTTTGATCGTACGCCGGGGTTCTTCATGTGCTCCTGCAAAGCCATTGGGTCGGATTGGGCTTGCTGCAAAATGGATTGCATTACAGGATCCTGCATTATCCCCATAATCTGCATCTCAGTCAGCACATCGTGTCATGTCTCGTCAACTAAATGTGGCATGGCGTGCTGGACTCACATCGGGATCCTTCATCACTCTCTCGCGAGTCTGCTCTTCGGTCTCGTTGTCGCGAGCCGAGTACATGGCGCCAAACGCCTTCTGCTGCTGCTGCTCGATTTCGCGAGCATTGGCGCTGTTGTGGTGTTCCGCATCCACTTGCTGGGCCTCCGTACAGGCGTCCACGCAGTCCGAGTATTTGCGCATGCCAAAGTAGGCTTGGGCCTTGCGGATGTACGCTCGGATGAATTTGGGATCCTTCTTGATGGCCGTGTTGCAGTCATCGACAGCGCTGGGGAATTCAAACAGCTTGATAAAAGCAGCGGCCCGATTGCTGTAGCCTCGAGCATCCTCGGGTGCTCGCTTGATCATCTCGGAATAGGCCGCAACAGCCCCGGGGAAATCGTTTTCCTTGAATTTCTTGTTGCCCTCCTCGCGGGCCTCTTCAGCCTTGACAGGATCAATGTACGCTCGCTTCTCCGCCTCGGCCTTGACTCGCTCCGCATTTCGCAATTTTGTGAGGACGTCAGGTGTTCGATGTTCCGTCAGAGACTTGTTGTAGTTTTCCACGGCAAGATTCAGCTCCCCCTTCTTCTCGTAGGCGGAACCGATGCGTGCATAGCTCTTTGCCATGACCTTGAAATCGGCGTAGATGGCGCGGCCTTCCTCGATGGCCTTGGTGCAAGCTTCTATGCACTTGTCGTAGTCACCCTTCTCAAAGTAGGCAGCACCGAGATTGTTCAGGTAGGTGATGTCCTGGTAGATGTTCCAGGCCTTGCTGTAGTGCTCAATAGCTTCGTCAAACTTGCGCTTCTTGTAGTTTTCTGTTCCCAAGGACTTCTCTTTGTCAGCTTCCTCCTTCTTCTTTTTCTTTTCCAAGGCCTCTTCGTCGAGCTCCTCGGGCTCGGGCTCGGGCTCGGGCTCCGGGGCCTTCTTTGCGGGCTCTGGTTTCTTCGTCTCCGAAGCCGGGTTAGGAGCGTCGGTCATGGGGGTGTCCCGAGGGTCCGAATCACGCATTTCCATGTCAACGCCCATGAGAACTCCAAGAACCTGGATCATGCGGGGGTCGCCAAACAAGTCCTGGGTGTTGGCAGGGTTCCGCTGCATCTGCTGCAGTTTGGCCATGAAGGAAGGATCAGCAAGGAAAGAGCTCGTCTTGGGATTCTTGGCAAGTTTCTGGAGTAAGTTGGGGTCATTGAACATTTGTCCAAGTCCACCCATGGGATCACCGCCAAGGCCACCTCCCATCCCACCTGGAAAAACAGTTTCCGTCAGCTTTGGCTCAATATGACGGGCGGAACAAGAGTCATACCTGCTTCCTGCTGCATGGCCTTCTCCACTGAAGCAAGACCGCTTTTCAACTGAGCGTTGCTGGCATCATGCTTCAAGCCTTCTTCATATGCTTCATTGGCGCCAAGCAGGTCGCCTTTTCCGTGCAGAGCAGCACCTTTCCGACCCCAGCCCTTGGCCCAGTCTGGCTTGAGCTGCGTCGTCTTTTCGGCATCCTTCAAAGCATCGTCCCACTGCTTTTTGGAGGCGTAGGCAGCAGATCGATTGCTATAGAGGATGTGGTTTTCGGGCTGGAGAGCAATCGCTTGTGTGAAGTTGTCTCTATGAAGCGGCAAGGCACGGTCAGCTACAAACTCCTTTTCTTTCGCAGGCGGACGCTGCCCAAGGTGTCATCAACATACATGGCGTCATCAAAATTCTTGTCGGCAATGGCCTTGTTGCCGAGAGCTTTAAGCTCATCTGCAGAAGCCATATTAAATGATGATTGGTGTACAAGGACAAGCTTCGGTGGATATTTCGCAGTCTTCAAGTGAGAAAATCAGTTTGTGATGAGTAACAAGTCATAAATAACCAACAAACGCAAGGGATGTTTGAAGAAATCAAATGGTCAAGTCCGAACAGTGCCGGCACCTTGCAAGGTTGTTTGCTGGTGGGGACAGAAAAAGACGGAAGAGCTGCAGCCTTCTAGCTCCTTCGATGGTCGTCGACTGCTACACTGCAGCTGTTGTGGGGCTCGCGCCGTTGCTGTCAAAGTCGAAGCCGCACGATGAACAATCCAGGGGGGGGGGGGGGAAAA
>JMQE01001460.1:0-19710 GCA_000731825.1 Hypocrella siamensis | reverse complement strand
CCGGGGGCACCGGGCCACCGTCACCATCACGTCACTCTGCTGACAAGACGTCGTCGACGGAAATAGTACTCTGGCAAGTCAGTCGACAACTTTGAGCCCAAGATCGATAAGGCAGTCGTCAACCTCATTCGTCTGGTCCAGTCTTACGTTTCCAGAGGCGCGCCTGTGGACCTGGGCCGCAAAGTGAGCTACTTCTCTCTAGATGTCATATCAGACCTGGCTTACGGCGAGTCCTTTGACGACTTGGTCTCCGACTCGGACAAGTACGGCTACGTCCATGACATGGCTACCTACCTGCCTACCTTGATCATCTCGACGGTCCTCTCGTGGATGAATCCGGTGCTGGCGCTTCCAGTCTTTAGGCCCTTCATTCCGAGGACGCACGGCATGCTAGGCATTGGGCGCATCATGGGGTGAGAGTTGTTTCTTCCCGCTTCCTCCGCCTGCCTCTGGCGGGCCCTTTTTTTTTGCCTGCTTTGTCCGTTCTTTTTCTTTTTCCTCCGTATTTTGCTTAACAAGGATTCGTCATCAGGATCGCCAAAGACGTTGCGGCCCAACGTTTCGGTCCAGACAGGAAGGTTGAGAGGGACATGGTCGGGTCTTTTGTTGCCCATGGCCTGACGCAGTACGAGGCCGAGTCGGAGATAGCAGCTCAGATGTACGTTGAGTCCTTGTCATTCATTTGGGTCTCCCCCCCAAATCTTTGATTGGCGCGCATCTCATTTGCTAACCCGTGTCCCCAGCGTCGCCGGCTCCGACACCACGGCGGCCGGCATCCGCGCCACCATGCTCTACATCATGACCAGTCCGCGCGTTCTCGCCAAGATCCGGCAAGAAATGCGCCAGACGCGACTCAGCTTGCCCGTTGCCACCGACGCCGAAATCAGGTCCATGACCTACCTTCAGGCCGCCATCAGGGAAGTCTTGCGCCTCTTTCCCCCCGTCACCAACCTCATGTCCAAGCAGGTTCCCGTCGACGGGGACAGCTGGCAGGGCGTCAATCTCCCGCCCGGCACGAGGATCGGCGTCTGCGTCTGGGGCATCTGTCGCTGCCCAGACGTGTGGGGAGCCGACGCCGACGAGTTCCGGCCCGAACGATGGCTGGAGGCGAGCCCCGAGAAGAAGAGGGAGATGGACAGTTCCTTTGACCTCATCTTTGGCGCAGGCAAGTGGGGGTGTCTGGGCAGGGTCCTGGCCCTGATTGAGTTGAACAAGGTCTGTGTCGAGGCAAGTCTCTCTCTCTCCCTCTCTCTGTCTCTCTGTCTCTCTCTGTCTCCCTCTCTCCCTCTCCCTCTCTCTCTTCTCCCCCTTTCTTTAGACCGGGCATTTCTGCATCTGGTCAGGGACGTGCTGACGCTGGGGTTTGTTGCCTGCCCCACGAAAAATAGTTGCTGAGACGCTTCCATCTGTCGCTGGTCGATCCGACCCAGCCGTGGAAGTCAGTCAACTGCGGCCTCTTCTTACAGTCGGAGTTTTGGGTGCGTGCCTCTCCGAGAGAGGTTGACGTTGACGGCAACTTTGTGTGAGACGGGCCTTTTGCTTCTCCTCCTCCTCCTCCTCCTCCTCCTCCTCCCATAGAGTACCCGGAGCAGGAGCATAAACGAATGTTGTTGATTGCTGGTGGCTTCGCTCTACTTGCTTCCGCGCGCTGGCCGCACGAGTGCAAGTAAGTCTGTCTACCTTTTCCCTCGATCAGGTCCATGTCGTGAGACAATTCGTCGTTGGCAGATCCATCCAACTCGACAATGGTGTTTCAAAACAGCTGTTGTGTCTTGGACAATGGACAGGGACATACATACATTTACATTTGTCCGTCAGAGACGGTTACGAAAACGATCACAGTGAGCTCCAAACATCCCCCCCGGGGAGGGAATTCGAGCTCCTTTTCTTCGTTCGAGAGACAAGCAAGATAGATATGCAGGTGTCATGTCGTCTTTTGTTTTTCTTCTTCCTTCGCATCGTCTAGTCATCTATCAATTGGTTTGTGGTGGAATCGCTCCCAATATGCTAGTACAGTACACGATCGTCAAAACAGCAAAAGATTCGCTGGTGATATCTTTTTTTTTTTTACAAATGGTCGTCAGTCAAGTCATGAAACGAAAAAAAGTAGAAAAAAAAAAAAGTAAAAAATATTGTAAAAGCATGCCGCTCTCGTCCAACTCTCACACTCTCTTCTCCTTGTACCTCAACTCCTCTCCGACCGACATGCCCACATCAGGGCTTGTCAACACGCTCCACCCTGACGTCCTCGGTGATCTTCTCCTTTTCCGAGGCGCTATCGGCCTCGAACCGGTCGACAGTGGTCGACTTGAACTTGCGAGCGCTGACGCCGTGCTCAAAAAGAATGTCCAGTTCACCGTAAGAACGGCCCTTGGGCTCAGGCAGGCGGAAGTAGGTCCAGACGGCACAGCTCAGACAGGTGCCGGCCCAGAAGAAGCCGGCCTTGGCACCCCAGTTCCACGCGGTAGGATTCAGCATGCGGGGAGTGATGATGTTTGTCACGAGGCCGCAAATGTTGTAGGCATTTCGCGCCATGACAACCGACTTGGTCCGGAGACGGGTTGACGTGAGCTCGGACACGAGCGAGTAGCAGACGGGGCCAACGGTCGAGTTGTACGTAAAGGTGTAGAAGAGCAGCATGGACCCGATTGCCCACTGAGCGGCCACGTTGGAGCGACCGGCAAAGGCGGTGCAGCCAATAGTCAGCAGGAAGACGCACATGATGAGCTGCCCTCCCAGGTAGAGGGTCCGTCGACCGAAGCGACCCATGAGGAACCAAGAGCAGAGGGTGCCGATGGCTCCGAGACTGTATTGTGCGAGAGACATATTGAACGAGTTGGCCACGTCCATGCCGGCTTGTTGGTAGAACATGGTCGAGTATCCCATGAAGGAGGAGCCGCAGAAGGTCTGGACCATCCACGTCACACAGACAAGCTCGGTACGGCGGCGGTTGACGGAGCCTCGGAAAAGGTCCCGATATGAGGTACCGGCCGTGATCTCCTTCTCAATCTCATTGGTGTGGATCATCATGGAAATGGTCTCGTCGGCGTTGAAGGTAGAGCCAGACTCACGAGTCGTCAGTCGTGCGAGGGACCTCTTGGCTTCGTCAAGGCGGCCCTTGCGGACAAGCCACCACGGAGACTCGGGGGCAAGGTAGATGCCGGTGATGAGAGGAATCGGCCACGCCCACTGCAGCGCGAAGGGAATCTTGTATCCCCACTGGTCGTCACGGGTGACCATGGCTCGAAGAACACCCGACGAGATGAACTGGCCGAAGACCCAGCAGAGGTTCACATAGGTGGTGAGATAGGCTCGGAGGTGCGTGGGGCAGACCTCGGAAGCATACGTCGTGGTCAGAGTCTGGAAAACTCCCCAAGGGAAGCCCAGGAGAATCTGTCCGACGAGCAGCTGGGGCAGGCTCTCGGCGAAGAAGGGGATAAAGATGAAGGCAGTGACGCAGGTCAAGGCGATGATCAAGGTCTTGCGGTAGCCGAGTCTATCGGCCAGCCAGCCGTTGAGAAACAATCCGAAGATTTGGCCGCTGAGGGTGCCGTTGTTGAGCCCCGACTGCCAAGCAGCAGTCAGCTCGTAGGTGCCGTCGGGCTGCTCGACACCAAATTTCCTCTGGAAGGGTGGATAGGCGAACAAGGTGCTCAGAAGCACCAGGTCGAAGCCTTCCATGACCAGGCAGGTGGATAGGAAGATGGACCAGAGGCACGCCTTCTTGTACAGCTTCAAAGACTTGACGAGTCCCAAGTCGCGCTCTGCCTGCGTGGCGGCGGCGGCTTCATTGACGAGGGACCGATCCATATTGCCCTGGGCGACAGACACGCGGCGCTGGCCAGCGCTCGCCTGCTTTTCGGTCGACATGGTGTCGAGCTTTTCTCGTTACCCAACAGTGGCTGCTGGGCGACGAGTACTGGTGTTGTGAGTGAAGGCGCGCCAACACGATGAGTATGAGGACGGTTCAAAACAAAAGAAGACAGCAGAGGCAAATGAATCTGTGTGTGTGCAGAAGTGATGATTGGATTGTTCCACCGTCACACTCGTAAAACACAGGGGGGGGAAAGGAGAAGAGCGAATGAGATGGCGATCAATCCGAATCTTGATCTGATCGTTCCCCGGAAAGTTTGAGACGGATCTTGTAGCCTTTATAATCCATCATGACCCAAGGGGGGAGGAAGACGGGTTGTATATAATAAATGTCTGGAGTTTCGAAAATAGCCCACCAGAGCCTAGACTTCGGAATTCGAAAACAAGGCCGGCTCTTGGCGGCTAGCGCAAAGACGAAGCCACTCGAGGACCCATGTCGCCAGTTTGACCCCTGACGAGGAGCTTGGCCAGAAGCACTGCGGCGGACTAGTACGTACGCAGCTGATTTTTTTAGTTCCATACACCCCAGACGCATTAGCGCCAGGCTTGGCCCGACGAATCATGGAATTGCCGTCCATGTTCTGCAGCAAATCTGGGGTGCGGAGATGCCGGACCTCGCTCCAACACCAAGTGGAAAAAAAAAAACAAAAAAACTTGTTGAGTTCGCGATTGTGATGGTTGCGCGCCTCGCTCGCTTCCTATGCAGCCTTCAAAAGCTCGCTTAGCCTCTCAATGCTCGTCGGACCGGCTGGGCAGTCGAGGTCAAAGTGGTGGCGATTGACCATGCTCCTCGGTATCTCTTTGTCCGTTCGATCGATGCGTCTCCCATCAAGAACACCGGCCACGCCCTGCCTGGCTGCCTTCATTGTCTTCTCATTAGTCTCAACTTCGTCCAAGCCGGGGCGCAGGAAAACGGACAAGGGTGAGGCCCGGAGGGATTTGTGGATCCTTGGTCTCTGCCAAAATCACTGACCTCATTCCCTCATTCCCTCACTGTTAGATTCTATGCACTATGCCTATGCTCGTCCTGGCCGGCAATGAGACTCCGCCAGAAGGTGCTTGTGTCTTGTGCAGCGAGGGTCTGTAGCATCGTCGAGTCTCGGACTAGATCCACCTGCTCATGTGACCATTGTGCTCGAAAATATCTACGTGAGTCTCGATCAGCGCGATCATGAGCTGCGACTCGCTCAAGGTGAAACGTGTGAATCGGAGCAAATTCAAGTTGATAGCCCACGACCGACGACCGGAAAATCAAATGCTGCGTTCCGTGCCTGCATCTGCCGTTTGCCGCCTCGCCTGGTGGTCGACCGATCGGATTGATCGGGGGTTGGATTTGGCATCCGGGCTGCAGGCTGCCATCCACGGATTACGTAGACGGGTTTGCTTCCCCAGACCGGGGACTCCCGTGGCATCTCAGCCCCGGAGGCTCATGGCTCGTGGCTCGTGGCTCGTTTACGCATGGACGTTGAGTACGTAGGAAGGTTGCATCTCCCAGCCGATAGAATTCGGCCCGATTGGAATGGCCACCCCCCAATCCGTGCTCGGATTGCCTTGTTGAGGCTGAATGAAGCCAAGCGACGATACGTACGTCACATGACGAGACTGGGCGTATGCCATGAAACCTCCGGATTCCTTGACGACGTTTGGGCACATCAAACGACGACTATCCAGTGCAAAGACGAATCAGCACCAGCCAGGCAGGCAAAAGCGCACTCGAGGGATCATGACTTTGGCCCGAGAAACGGAAGTTGGCTTACCAGACGACAAAACCACTTGGTCTCTTGCTAGTCATGCCACGGCACGCCAGTTTCAACTCCATGGCGGACAGCAGAGGAGGAGAACGTGCTAGAAGCATTTTTAAATTACGGACTGCGTGCGCAGCCAGCTACGCACGTAGTCTTTCCTCTTCCCCATGGAGAATACGGGGAAGTCAATTTCCCAGCATGACGGGGCGTGCTGGGCAAATTTCACTGGAGGGCACGTGCCATGAATGCTTTGAATGCTTCAAACGCGCGGCGGAAGAAAAGTGTTGAACGTGGCCGGGATCATCCCTGGGCATGACCCTTGGTGAGCGTCTGGTCGTGATGCGCGCAGAAAAATACTCGGTATGCGGACATGACTGGTGCGCAACGTGCTAATGTTCCGGGGTGGGTCCACGGGGCCAACGAGGGAGGAGGATTCGTAAACGAGTCAGGAAGCTCACGTGCTCATCGTCCACCGCCCTGCACACCGCATAAATGTGTTTTTGCACGGTGGGCAGGACAGGGCGGCAGGGCAAGGGCAGGGCAGGGACAGGGCAGGGCAGGGCAGGTCATGATGCATCATGAATCGCTTGCGGCGAATGGAAATCCGGAGATTGCATTGAAGAGGCAGTCGTCGCGTGCTCGCGTGGCGCTTGTCTGGGGAGTAGCATCAAACGTCTGGGGTAAATGTCGTCACGAATGCAAGCTCTGCGCCGCTCGTGTCCTCGTCCCCATCTTCCCCATGTTCTCGAATTTTCGAATCCCCGGGTCCCTCAGCCTTGACGAGTCGTCGTCTTGGTTGTCTTGGTTGTCTTGGTTTTTTCTTGGGGCGTCTTGGCTCTGTCGAGCGCTCTGGGGCAGGGAGCCTGACTCGGTCCGACTCTGCTCGAATCACACGACGCTGAAGTAGGGTAGCGGTCCGACAGTAACCCAATCGAGAAGGGATCCCCAACTTGTTCCCCTTCTGCCCTCACTCAACCCATCGGCCTGGTCCGGCCTGGCGGATGCCAATAGCGCCTATTTAGCAAGCCTCTTGGATTTCTTCAATTTTTTTTTGGGTGGGTTCATGATGGGACTTGGACCGTGGACGGGATTTCCTCCACCACCACTATTCAGGTTTTTTTTCCCTTCGAGAGTACAGCATTCAACAAAATAGTCTTGTGTGCACTGACTGTCTTCGAGCTTCCTCATCATTTTTCCGGACCGATCGATGTCTTACCACGATGGCGGGGAAATATCTGGATGAATTTCTCGGAAAGAAGCAGCGCGCACCGACCCCGACAAAGTTCCCCCCCCCCCCCCCCCCAATCGTTTCGTATTTGACCAATCTGGGGCACTGGAGCCGCTCAAACGAACAAACATGTACGTAGCCAGACTGCTGACGTAGACCAAAGGCTGTGCTTGTACAGTATGTACTCGAGGAAACGGTGACAGTAATTTGACTTGCGGTGACTCGCCCAAGACACTTCTCCACCGCCCAGATTCCACGATGTCGCCAAGGGAGTTTGGAGTACAGTGTGGCTATCTATACTCGGCTGTCGACTGACAGACCACCTTCATCAGTCACCTTTCTTCTTTTTATTTGCTCTTTCATTTTGCCCCTCTCACCCAGTTCCTGTCCTGTTCGCTCTCTGTGCTGCTGCTCCTCCTCCTCCTGCTGGTTGAATCGGTCCGCTTTGCTGCTCGACCGCTTTATATTTGCTCGCCATCTTTTCGTCCTTTGCCCCTGTAGACATATTCACATCACAAGCCAAATTCATCCGTCCATTACACACACATCATCATCATCATCATCATCATCATCATCATCATCATCACCATCATCACCATCATCACCATCATCATCATCATCATGTCGGTCATGACGCATGAGAGGAAATGGTGGAAGGAGGCGGTGATTTACCAAATCTACCCCGCGTCCTTTTGCGACTCCAACGGTGATGGCATTGGCGACTTGCCTGGCATAACGTCCAAGCTGGACTATCTTGCCAATCTGGGCGTCGACGTCATCTGGGTCTGTCCCATGTACGAGAGCCCTCAGATTGACATGGGTTACGATATCTCAAATTATGAGGATGTGTACAAGCCGTACGGCACCCTGCAGGACATGGAGGTGCTTATCCGTGAGACGCATGCTCGCGGAATGCGTATCATGCTCGACCTGGTCATCAACCACACCTCGGATCAGCATGCCTGGTTCAAGGAGTCGCGGTCCAGCAAGGACAGCCCCAAAAGAGACTGGTACATCTGGCGGCCTGCCAAGTACTCTCCCACGGGCGAGAGGCTCCCACCCAACAACTGGCGTTGCAATTTTGGCGGCGGCAGCGCCTGGCAGTGGGATGAGCAGACGGGAGAGTACTATCTTCACCTGTTCGCCACCGAGCAGCCCGATCTGAACTGGGAGAACCCCGTGGCCCGCAAGGCCATCTACGCCTCCTCCATGGAGTTCTGGCTCGACCGCGGCGCCGACGGCTTCCGCATCGACACGGTCAACATGTACAGCAAGCCCGGCGACCTGCCGGACGCCCCGATCGTGGACCCCCAGGCCCCCTTCCAGCCGGCCGGGTTCCTGTACTGCAACGGCCCGCGGATGCACGAGTACCTGAGCGAGATGAACGCCATCCTCTCTCGGTACGGGGCCATCACCGTCGGCGAGCTCCCCTGCACCCCGGACACGGCCAAGGTGCTCAAGTACGTCAGTGCCGAGGCCAAGCAGCTCGACATGGTGTTCCAGTTCGACATCGTCGACACGGGCTTCGGCAAGACGCACAAGTACGAGACGACGCCCAAGAATTACATCCTGCCCGACTTCAAGGCCGCCGTCGAACGGACCCAGCGACTCCTCATCGGCTCCGACGGCTGGAGCACCGTCTTCCTCGAGAACCACGACCAGGCCAGGTGCGTGTCCCGCTTCACCGACGACAGGCCCGAGTACCGCCGGCTCGGCGCCAAACTGCTCGCCCTCATGGAGGCCTGCCTCAGCGGGACCCAGTACGTCTACCAGGGCCAGGAGATTGGCAGCGTCAACGCCCCCAAGGACTCGTACCCCGTCGACAACTATCTCGACATTGACAGCTACCTCTTCTACAAGATGGTGCAGGAGCGCCACGGCGCCGGCAACAAGGAGGAGCTCGACAAGGCCTTCACCGCCCTGCAGCACCTGGCCCGGGACCACGCCCGCATCCCCATGGCCTGGAACGGCAACGCCAAGTACGGCGGCTTTTCCGAGGCCGCCGAGAAGGAGGGCAAGGACGTCAAAGAGCCCTGGATGAAGCCCCATCCGCTCGCCGCCGACATCAACGTCGCCTCGCAGCTCGACGACCCCGACAGCGTCCTCAACTTTTACCGCAACATGCTCCGCTTCCGGAGAGAGCACGCCGACCTGCTCGTCTACGGAGACTTTCGTGACCTGAGACCCGACGACAGGGACCTCTTCGTCTTTGTCAAGGAGAGCCCCGCCGGCGGCGACAAGGTCGTCGTCTCTCTCAACTTCACCACCGAGGAAAAAGCGTGGCAGATGCCTGCCGCCGAGGAGCTGGGCATCGCCGATGCCAAGCTGAAGCTCATCAAGTCCACACATCAGGACAAGGCTGCGGGAGGCGTCTTGTCGCCATTCGAGGGCCAAGTCTGGCTGGTTTCTTCTTGACCACCTTGACTCCCCTCCCTCCCCCTTATTCTCCCAACCGGCTCAATTCGCAGTGTCATGGAATGACACTGATTGTAAATGAACTGCAGAGCTCTGCTTGTTTCGCCTCACGAGCTTCTAGACGTTGTTTTGCTCGACAAGCAAAGAGCAGTTTTGGGGGGGAAATAGAAATTTGTTAAAAGATCAAAAAGAGAGAGTTGCGGGATCATCAAAAACGGCTACTGAGTTCAAGCGAATAAGACGCCCCAGGGATATTTCGGGGTCAATAAATCTAGAACCCTTAGAATGTTAGATTCTCACCAGACTGGTTTTCCACTCTATCCTTCTCTGTTTCGCCATGCCACCCTGTCCCTGGATTACATGCCTCCTTACCCAATCAGATGATAGGGGCTTGCTCGTTAAATGTGCCGCTTGACTTTCATCTCGACTTTCGAGAACGAACGCCTGTCAAATCGAGCAAGACGACACGAGGATGCTCGCTGTGAAGTTCTTCCGCGTCCGGGTCCATGTATTCATCCATTTTTTTTTTCAACAAGTAAGCAATGTCACGTAGGCAGGGGGGGCTCTTAATGGTGCATTTGGGCTGGCTGTTGTAATCCCAACGCATACAGTCACGTAAATTAGCACATTCAGACCAGAAATCTCACTCACAGATACTCCCGATACCTCTGACGACGATCAAATCAAGCCAAAAAAAAAAAAAATGCAAGGCACAGGTCATCCATCAAACCCAGCAGCAGCAGTCAAGCTGCGCCCTACTTCGTGCTGCCCAAGCAAATGAGTCAAATTCTCACAGGACCTCGGTGCCGTCAAAGGTCAAAAGGGCCGCAGAGACGCCCATGACTAGACTGTATCTATTCTTGCAGCTAAGGGGGTTTTTCTTTCTTCCGCAACTCCTGTGTGTAGTCCTGTTCAGCATATCACAGCCCCCTTCAGCACCACCAAGCTCTGTTCAACAGGCCATATAAATGTCCCATCATACCAGACACCCATTTCAGCTCAGCAGCCGCGAATACATTGTCAAAATCTTGTCCCGTGGGGAATAGTTTCGATAAGGGATCAGGGGGTGACTGGGATACATCTACCGGTAGTGAATATTACACGACAAAAGCACAAATTATGAAAAGGGAAAAATCTCGCGCTTTGACAAATACTTCCATCTTTGTATACGTGCAATGCCTCTTCATGGGCACCTTTGATCAGCATAAGAGGTGACCATAAGTCATCGCGCTGCAATATTCTTCAGCGTCTGAAGATGTATACCCGTAGCGTCATTCCATTCGCTTCCTTGACATGCGTAATTGGTACAAATAAAGGTGAAAAAGCCCTATCAGAGGCTCGAGACGGGGGCAAGCGGAGACAGTGTCTTCCGCTCGTTCGTCGCGATAAGATGCTATGACAGGAAGTAAAGTGATGCAGCGAGGACATAGCCGGCTCTCCATTCAAGGCACCGACGTGGGAATCTTGATGACGCCACGCTTGCGGTCGTCGAGCGGAGCACCGTAACGCCATCCCGTGCCCTTCCGTGATCGTCCGTCTCGACCAACGTCATCCACCACAATCTCCTTAAAGCGGAATTCGTATCGGTCCGTCTTGACGCGATGCGTCCTCTGCTCCTCCACAGCCTGTTCCTTTGCTAGACGTCTCGCCACGTCCTCTTCCTCCTTCTGAACTCGAGCCAGAAATTTCTCTCTACTTTGTTCTGTGCTCATGCCTTTGAGAATATCGCGTTCCATCTGAATGAGCTGTGGTTGAGGCGATCGCGCATCCGCTGAGAGCATCGTCTCGTGAAAGGCCTTGGCAGCGTCCTCACGCGTAAACTGCCTCGATTCAGATACCGGCACGAATAATTGTTGCATCGTCAGCTTGTGAACGTGCACCTCGTTGACGGGCTCATGTGGCTTGTTCGTTTCGCCTTCACGGTACGATGTCTTCGGAAGCATGCTCATGACGGCTTTGGCGTATGGCTTGGCCAGTTTTTTGCCCTTCAATCACCGTTAGATGAATACTCAGAACTATCTCCAATTCAAGTAGAGGGAAGGTATAGCAGGCGGAACAACAACAGCGTCAGAAAATGCAAAATGTGTAACCATGTGAAATAGTCTTCAAGACTAATCGAATATAACTTTTTTGTTTGTCTCATCATGTTGCTCGGGATCGAGAAGAGGTTGCAGAAACAGTGAATATTCTATCGAGCAACTCACATCTTTGATCCACTGCTTTTCTACCTCCTTGAGTCTCACGACAGCCGCGACTCGCCGAACATCGACACTCATCTCGGCAGAGACGGCTTTGAGAGACTCGCCCCGTTCTATGACCTTGCACCAGATTAACTCTCTTGTCTGCTCGTCCAAGACCGGCTGACTTCTGAAGAGCGGGTTCTGCGGAAAGGGCTGGTCTTCAAAGGGTCCGAGATATCGAGGTCCTCTGCCGCCCTGGGCCAGCTCTTTGCCCTCTCGCGAGTTGATCCATTGATACATTCGCTGGCGGGCTCGACTCATCTTCGCGCGGTACTGTGTCGAGGAGAAGGGTCGCGAGAATGGCGCTGCTGATCTGGTGCACGGTCGAATGATCATGTCCGCCGCTGCCAGCGCGGCAGAGGAGACACTACATATTCTCGGCGGCATTGGGGCCAAGTGAAAGACAAGCCAGCTGTGAGAAGAAGATTTTGCGTCTTCGGAAAGATTGTCTGCGCTGTAGGATAGATGGAGCTTTATTTATCCACTCGGCCACGGCCCCACCATTCTTCCGAGGCCTCCTGGTAGCTTAGGTTGTAGATTGTAGGCACCACACCGCGCCACCACGATGCATCTCAAGACTTCCAATGCCCCTCATTAAGTTTGTCGAGGCTTCAAAGCTGCCTGATCTTTGAGTGACTTCGAATGCTCTCAAAAAAAAATGGAAGAGAAATGTGCTGTATTCGCTAATGATATTCGACTAATACGCCCAGATCTATCAACATCATGTACACATGTCGACCGCTAGGATCCCAATAACCTACCTCTCATGACTAAAGTCACCGCACACGTGGCAGTGCCTGTGTCTTAGAGGGCCATTGGATTCGACCCTGTCTCGTTAAAAAAAAGGAAAGATTAGGGGGTTGGGGTCTAAATAAGAAGGGAGAAGAAAAGAAAAAAAGGGATATTAAAGAAGAAGTCGGTTGAAAAGCGTCAACATCCATCTGCCGATTCTCCATGTTACGCCGTCGGCCCCATCGATGACCGATTCTTCTTCGATTTTGAACGGCCGACATGGGCCTTCTTAGCCGCTTCTCTCTCCTCATTCTGCTGCGAGTACGCTTCTTTCCACTTTCGCCAGCCATCAAAGTCGATGAGGGCCTGCATACAACCCCATTCCATGACTTTGCGCTCGAGCCAAACAAAATTGACGGGCTGCGGACAAGGTCAACACGCTTCGTTGACAAAGCATGGCTAAGAAGAAGATGAGGATGAAACGATTCAAGAAACGTACCTTGGTCAAAAAGTCATTGCAGCCTGCAGCCAAGGCCTCATGTCTGTCGCTCTGCAGTGAACTTGCAGTAAGAGCTACTATGATGACAGGACTCTTGAACAAGGACAGGTTCTGAAGACGATCTTGGTCATTCAGTTCACAGACCTCGGCACCGGTCTCGCTCTTCGGCGTTGATGAGAAGACACCGATAGAATTGACCCTTTCCAGCCTTCTGATTTCTCTTGTAGCGTCGAGGCCGTTCATCACGGGAAGCTGAATGTCCATGAGCACAAGATGAAACCCGCCAGTTCTCCACTTCTTGACGGCATCTCTACCATTCATCGCCGTCTGCCACCTGACTTTCAGTCGCTTTACAAAGGCCTCCAAAAGCTTGAGATTGATGGGGTTATCCTCCACGATGAGAACGTTTATTGGTGGCACGCTCCCGTTCAGCATGTTGGCGGGAGCAGAAAACTCGGAGGCCTTTTTGGCCCTCCTTGGCCGAGAGCTAGAGACCCTGGGCGAGGACGCACGCGGTGGTGGCGTAGCGACTCTGGCTGGCGTAGCTTCCGGGCCTGGAGACTTGGCCAAGGAAGACTTGACGGTTGGCAATCCGCTAGCATGTTCTGAAGAGTTTGAATGAGTTCGGGAATGAGGCAACCGCGGTATAAAGCTGCGCGCACCAAGGTTGCTCACATTGGGCGCCAAAGCCAGGTTATGACTAGGCACCATCGTTGGTGATGAGGTGTGCGTCCTGGCCAGCCGCGGCCGTTCCGAGCGTTCTCTGTGAAGCCTGGCCCTGGTATTTCCGGGAGACGGTATCGGAGGTATGTGACCGGTCCCAAGAACTGCGATGGAGTGTGGCCCCGTGGTGTTGGGAACTGCCGGCACAGGATGAGAGGGACGTGGGGAGGGAATGGCGACGAAAGGGGGGAAGTAGCCTTCTCCAGCCTCAGAAGGCCGTCCGTCGTCTGGTACGTAGTACTGGGCAGATCCAGGCGGCATTGGAGCACGAGGAGAGGCTTTCGGGGTCCATCGAGGAATGTCGATAACAAGGGCCTCGTCGACAGTCTGTCCGCCGGGATAAAAGGAGTCGAGAGTGCGAGCCATTGTTTCCTCGGGGCCGAGGGTCCTCTCTTTATCCTGGTCGCGACTGTGTAGCCGAATAGCGAGATCGGGCGAGTCGAACGTCCTGCCCAGGGAGTTGGCATACTTTCGAAGGATCATGTCGCGAACATCGTCCACCAGATCTTCTTCGTTGATCGTGATGGTGGTCGCCGAGGCATGGGGCCGTTTGACCCAGACCTTCCGCGTCCCCACCATACCAGTGTCAACGACTAGCCGTGATGTTGAAGATCCGAATGTCCAGGCAGTAGGGACAAGCGAAGGACGGTCTTTTAGAGGCTCGTCTGGCTTTGGCGACTGAACGAGGGGCTATGCGGCGGCGACAAAATCTCCCGTTGGAGATCCTGAGCAGATGGCGCAGCAGAAGCCGATACAGCTATGTCAATAGCTATGATAATCGAAGTGAAGCTCAGCTGGTCGGTCTTATGGCCATGGTGATGATGATGGGGAAGAAACCTCGGGACGAATTCGGAGTCGTTGTTGGCTGTAGAAAGACTGCGCCAACCGAAGTAGTTGCTGCTGCAGCATCAGCATCGGCTTTCGCTTCAGCTTCAGCTTCAGCTGCAGTGCAATGGTTGCTAGTGACCCTGGCCCCCGGCGGGCTTGGCGAAGCGCGGAGTCGGAGGCGCACGGGTTGACGGCGGCGACGCAGACTTGAGAAGAGCCGGGCTTGGAGACTCGCGATGGTTGGGTGGACAGAGGTGGTAGCTGGAAGGGTAGATGGGCGACGCAGCGATCGGCTCAATGTTGGTGGAGACTAAGGATGAGATCGAGATGCAAGTCCAGATGGGACATGGGCTCGGCGGCGGTAAAGGCGGGAGACGAGCGTATGCACCAACCAGTATAGCGTCAGGGTAGCAGTGAGTGCTTGTTCCTTGGCATAGCGTCGACCGCCGAAGGAGTACAGCACTCTTGGCCTGCGCCTGCTGCGTCGCACAGGGGCCAATCGAGAACGAAAGCGCTGACAGCTTGCTAGATTAGCACTATGAGACAGACCTCCTACAAACGCATCATATCGTTGCCTCTTGCTCTACTAGTATTGAGATCTCAAATGGCTGGACCATCGGACTGAGACCCGTCTGAGTTTAAGCTGCTTCTTCTTCTCACCTTCAGCATTATCATCTCAACTCTAAATGCGAAAATCTGACAACGTAGCTTCGAGGATGCTTCATTTTTTTTTTTTTTTTTTTTTTCTTTTTTTTGGGCCAGGAGGTACAGAATAGGTGGACAGCTAGCTACCCCACAACTTCACAAGCCATTCACGAAGTTCAATCCATCGCATCTCATTACCTTACCCTGTGCTTGCCTTTTTGTTGATATTGCATTTGGCTCTTGATTCCACATGCTTTTTCAAATGGCGCTAGATGACGACTGGGATGGCCGAGGCATATATGACAAGCAAATTCCTCGCCCGGCTGTATCGCCTGCCAAGACGGCTCGAATTACGGCACAAAACCGGCGCAGGAACTACTTGACACGTCATCCGTCGTATTTTCAGAGTTTGGATCGTGAGCTTGCAGGTACGTCAGGCAGGAAACGCCGTCATCAGGCGAAGCAGCCACAAAAACGAAAGAACTCCCAAAAGAGGCAACACAAAAAGCCGTAGGCCGGTCGGCAGGCCTCGAAGAGTAGATGCACGTTTTGGCAGCTGCCGTGTGAGTAAAGACTAAGATGGCAAAGCAAAAGATCCAGTCCTCTACGAACGCCTCATCAAGCGACACCAAAGCACCGAGGAGCGCCAAAACGAAGGAAAGACCAAAGGGTATGGACGCGTGTTAGAAGCCAACCTGGTGCGCGGCGAAAGCAGACTATCAGCACTCGCAACCGAGGCCGCGGGCGGACAAGGTACGGAGGATTACACGCCCTCACCTATTCGGTGGAGAGCGTCTTCAGACATTGATAGCGTCTGGGAGGAAGAGGCCACGACCAAGGCAAGAGGGATGGAGCTGTGGAGGGAGTTCTTACGAGAGAGGTTTGTGCAGGGCGGCGACGAGGAATTCGAGTATGCAGCCGTGGACGGCAATGACGAGTACGACGTGGATGTCCGGCAGGAAGAGCAGGACCGATGGTTTGAAGACGAGGAACCGCGATGGGCAGACGAGGGAGCCGTCAGGTGCGAAACAGGAGTGCAAGACTTTTGACGCAGTTGTCACAGCAGGCACCGAGGCAGGAAAGCGTGCATCGAAATGTGGCAATGCATCGATGCCAGCTGACGGCTGCTGCGTTCATTTTGAAGGCGCTCTCGCCGAAGCCAGTCCTCTGCCGTTTCTGATAGTTGTAAAAGGAAGCCATGAGAGGTCATTCGCTTCTTCTGTGGTTGGACATTTTGGATAGGTGGCACATGTACGCCAGCTGGTAAAGACTACATATATTCTTATAGCATCAAGCTTTCCAGTAGTCCCAAATCCGGTATGGTGTAGTGGCTAACATCGCTCGCTCTCATTCCCCAGCGTGATCCGAGCAGCCCGGGGTTCGATTCCCCGTACCGGAGAGTTTTTTTATATTTTTTCTTTAACTTCTGCTTTGCAATACGTATACATAATACTTGTTGAGTGGTCGGGCATATGCGTACATATTCCATCTTTGTCATTTTGCCTATTTGTATCTTGCAATCCTTGAGGTCAACCTGTGAAGCGTGTCTTTTTTCCTCCTGTGTTATCTGGCGAGCTTTGTAGACCTCTTCCCATCTGCATACATTCTTTTGGAGAAACAGATTGTTTTCTTTGCACACACAAAACGAATGTCGTCGGAGGACTGCCGAACGCGCATGTTCTCATTTCAGCTAAATTTAGGCCTCTTCCCTCGGTAATTTGACAACAAGCTACTTCTCTGACTTGCATCGAACGCTTCCCCGAAACAATTTACTCTTCCTCATTGCTCGATCAACGATGGCCAATTTTCCACAGGATTTGATGAGTTTGTGCGTTCACTGATTCTCGCCACGATATACCAGCCGATCTATCCGGGAATTCATAGACGACCGTCTCGCTGTTTGCGACGAGTGAGTACAATTATTCGGAGAGTACAGCAACAACAAGGGACGGATGAATAGGACCATTATCTGGCTCATCGGATCACCGAGCGAGCCTCGATACAAGCAAAATGTCGAGATGCCAACAGCAGTTGCATGAAGAGACGAGAGCTCATGGGCACATGGGGACACACTGCCGAGACCGAAGCGCGTCGTCCAACTTCTCCTCATGGCCTGGAAACGCCGAGGTGGCCGCGCACGCGATGCCATCAGTGCATGGCAGCTGGCAAAACTCTTGAATTCGCGTTTGTTACCGGAACGCAGGCACGCTGCATCTGTCATGACAGGCCTTTGCGCCTGGTTCCGCCAGCATTTGATCGACATGGCATCTCTGGCGGCTTGAGCCGTTGCTCGAAAGTTGATCAAGCACTAGAGTCGGGTTGCAATACGATGCAGCAAGAAGCTCGCAAACATAGTACCTACTACGTACCTAGTAGATGGCGGTCGACCTTGACTCCGACTGGGGATTTCGCATGCGGATCAATCTTGCAGGTCGTTCCTCCATTGAGTCTGTAGATTCCTTCCCCCCCCTTGCTTCATTGAACACCACACTTGCCTCACCAAATCACCTGCTCCTTCTAACAGTGCTCCAGCTTATCAACAAAACAAATTACTTACTCGACAGAGTTGCGCATCTACGAAACTTGTCAAATCATTCATTTTCATGCGTGGAGCATCGTGGGACATCTTGAGACACATTTTTGACCAGAACCCCTCCCCATAAGCAAGATTTTTCTGCCGAAATGACTAGGTCTGGTGCAATTTGGTTACGGAACCACGAGGAGCCTCTTCCAGAAGAGCCTCCCAGGGAAAGGTTATTTGCACCCATGGAGGATGTCCGGAAGGCCATTGCAAACAAGAGTCACGTCTTTGCATGCGGTGGAGAGCTTCCTATTTCAGACGGATCGACAGAGTCTGAAGACCTGGAAGGTCAGGAGCCCGTCACTATCAGATGGGACAGTCGACCAACAGCCGATGGGGTCACTACTGGCCGCAAAGCCATTTTCCCGATGCAACACGGAGACGAAATAAACGAAAACATATTGGATTGCCTGGTTCAAGATGGCTATGAAATCGCCATGACGGAGGGGAAAGTGTTGCAAATAGCCCCGAACAGGTTTTGCACCACGTTTGATGTCCACAAGTCAGGTTTGCTTGGCATTCTTGATCGATTCATGCGCCCAATTTGCACTGAGTCTGGAGACGTTGGGGCTGCTGCAGGGACTCACCATGTTGCCAAGGCCGAGTTGCTCAGACTCCTGGTAAGCGTCAAGTCTATGCTGTAGCGCCCCTTGGCATATCCAAACTGACTCACCTGGCGAATTCTAGATCTTTTCGGGCCCTATTGAGAGTGACATCAACTGGCCTGGCCCGAGGCGAGGCGCGGGCCATTTTGCCTCGCTCTTTGTGTGTCTTCCTGTGCCGCAAGGAACTTTCCGTATGGGGATCCGCTACAAGGAGGAGGAAAAGTGGTTCAACTGGGAGCATGGACCGACGGAGACTGGAAATGCCAAGATTCGGTGGGCCGCAATCCAAGATGACTGTGACTTTGAGGTGCCCAGCTTATCCACTGGCCGTCATCTCATCTTGCTGTACAGACTGGTCGCCAGTGCAGGTAATCTGACGGCGCATCTGCGAGGCCTCGAACCAGCAGACATTCCACTGATGCAGCTCATCAAGACGAAATTGGAAGGGGATCCTTTCGCGGGCAAAGGTAAGCCTTCCCACCGGGCTGTTGAGGTTTTCCTGAGGGTACTCTGAGGATACTGATTCCTGATGTGCCGTCTTGGGAGACTGACAATCATCCAGGAGGCACACTTGGCTTTTGGTGCGGGCATTCTTATTGTCTCCAAAACTACTCCTACCGAGGTATCGAGTATGAGATGCTCCGCGGTATAGACGCCGTGATTGTGGCGTGCGCGACGGAGCTTCGGCTCAATTTTCGACTGGCACCGGTAATGCGCCTGCACGAGAGAGATCTCGCTATTGTCCAGAGCATTTGGATGCACAAAGCCAAGAAAATGGCTGTGGATAACCCAAGACAGCCAATAGAGCTTCGAGAGCCGACCCCGGACATTGTTGGTCGTACCCATAGACTTTACTCTCATTTCCAATTCGACGTTGAAACACAAGAGGACTTCAATGCAATGTTGCTTGAGTGGGGAGAGTATGAAGATATACGTTGGCTCACAATACCGGCCTACTCGATGCCTCAAGTCCTCTTCAGCGCGAAAGTCTCGGGGGGCGAGATCTTGTCGAGAGGCCGTCCTGTAGAAAACCTCTTCCCGACAGATTATGACCGAGAAGCGAGGGTGATACGAGGGAGAAACGCCATTCTCGTCACGATTCCGCCCTGCGCATCGTAGCGTGGAGGCTCTAGCATGACATGTCACTGGGGCTCTTGGCACCAGGACGGGGAGGCACCATACCGGCGGTACAGAGTCGGGACCAGCATTCATTCACTCGCAATATGAGATACAGGAACAGGCATTTTCGGGAATTCTTCTGGTTTCATTCTTTTTCTTCTTCTTTTTAGGCCTCAGGTTGAGCTACAACCGCACTCTTTGCAAGTAGAGTTTCTCTTCTTGATTGGCTTTGTCTTGTAAGGCGAGATGGTCAAGCATTGTACGAAGAGCGAATTTGTTTCTAGAAAGTCAGGCAGCAAGCAGATTATACATTCGACGTGACTTTTCGAGTCGATCAGGAAGACTACAAGCTTGTGCTCGGACAGTGATGAAGGGATTTTTGCCCACGCTAGGAATTTGCCAGGTCTGGTGGTGCTTGGGGAGAGAGAGGCAAGGAGTCGAGTTTGGCATCCTTTTTTTTTTTTTTTTTTTTTTTTT
>JMQE01001459.1:0-19718 GCA_000731825.1 Hypocrella siamensis | reverse complement strand
CATTTGCCCCCCCCCCCCCTTTTTTGTATAGGCGGCAGGACAGGACTGAATCCAACATTTACTTACCTTCGACCTTGAACACTGGCACGCTCGTGCACAGCCATTCGCTGTTGTCTCTGGACCGAAATGGCGACGCCGGCCGCTCGTCGCAATTGAAAACATCCTTCGACTTCCTACCATCGGTCAGCTTTGATGATTTGCACGCCAGCATTGAGTCTGCCTCTACAAACTTCAAGGTGACTCAGAGCCGCGTTGTGGAGGCCAACGGCTTGATGGAGAATAAGTCGCCAAAAAGGCCCATGATGGCGCAAAATGCGGCTTCGAGCCGTGGAAGTCTCCCGCCGGTGGTGCCTCCACCCCCGCTGCCGGCAGCGCCAGCACCCAGACCCGGTCGATCGGGGTCGATCCTGCGACGTCCAGATGACTCCAGCCGTCAGGCGAGCGTTTCTTCGACCGCATCCTCCGCGTCAGGCTCTCTTGATGCATATCAAGTCTCTGCGGCGATGCGGCCTCGTCGCCAGAGCCATTACCCTCCAGTTTCGAACAATGGTCCCTCGAAACCTTCTCGAAAGTCTGGAGGCCCAGGAGTCACAACCGAGTCAGATGCCCCGGCACGCAGTGCCCATGAAAGGCGATCCAGCCTTTTGAACGACACAGCTGGCTCACGCGAGTCCACGAGGCGATCGGTCGATGCCATCTCAGGCGCGCAACCTGATTCTGGTAGGGCTTTGCCGGCTTCCCGAGCTGTCAAGACCAAGTCTGTTCAACCTCCTCATAGAGTTAGCCAAGCCAATCTCCTTGGAAGCTCCAGCCTCACACCGGACCAAAAGCGCTCCTCCATCTTGACGCAGCAGACACCACGCGTCAATGCCAAAGCGGGTACTCCGTCTTCTGGCAGGCGGTTATCGAT
The DNA here is from genome assembly GCA_000731825.1 of Hypocrella siamensis. NCBI lineage: Eukaryota > Fungi > Ascomycota > Sordariomycetes > Hypocreales > Clavicipitaceae > Hypocrella > Hypocrella siamensis. The sequence goes on along the minus strand of JMQE01001459.1, from coordinate 18,808 downwards.
GATGCCTGGTGGCCACGCCCACGGCTTGGGAGCTCGAACGATAAGCCCTACCGATACCAGACGAATGAAGCGGCTGTCCACCATGCCCCAATCACAGAGCCTCAACATGCTCGTCAGCGTCCCCCCACCACCTCCGGTCTCGATGGAAGCACGAGCCGAATCTCGATCCCCATCCTTGATACCACGCAAGGCCTCCCAGACTCCTTCTTCCGCCCGAACTACTCCCGACATCAGCAACCGCAAGTCATACAGTTCGGGGTTGTCCGTTGGCTCCACGGCAAGCTTCAATACCGTGCGAACCTCAACTGGATCTATCCAGCCGCGTCCACAGCCATCCGCAGTGACCAGATTACCAACACCGAAGAGCACGAGCGTACACAACAGCAGTAACCTTCCGGTCGAGGAGGAGGAAGATGTTCCCCCCGTTCCCGCAATTCCCAAGGCGTACGAGTCTCCGAAGGAGACATCTGCGGAAACGTACTTTGTCGACATGAAGAAGTCGAATCTAGGCCCGATAGACTCTGCAAGCATTCATAGCAATTCGACTGGCAGTGTTTCAATGGCTGCACATCCTGAGCCAACCAAATCTCAGCACAAGTCGAAAGCGAACAAGCAAAAAGATTCCTATATGGACGCCCCTAGTATGGAGCAGGAGCAGAACGCAAGGCAGAACAAGAAGCATCTCGAACCGCTGAGCCTGCCCCCCTTGAACATTGGTCCCTTGAACTTCCCGAATGTCTCGAAAGGAGATCGGCCAAGAACACCACCGCGGAACGACTGCAGCCCAGCGTTCTCGCGAAGACCCCCAAAAACACCATCGACCCCCATGACCGCCTCCAAGAGCTCTTTTTTCTCAAAGAGCCAATACGATGAGACGATTGAGCTTCCGTCACTTCGCAGCAGCACCTCAATTCATCATGCCCGCAGGCTGACGTCGACGCCTCCGGACGGAAACTCTTCCGCGTCTTCTTCCAGTCTGCTGGATCCGATTCCCAAGTCGAGTATATCGCCGTTCCTGTCATCCTCTCTGCCCAAAGGGGGCTTCGATATCGGTCACCTACAAAGATCCAAAACGGGAAGCGACTTCACCACTGTGACGGGCAATTATTTCACCGACGACAACCCCCACCAAAAAACGGCGGGCCCTCGCGACCCGCAAAGCATTCAGCGTGCCCTTAAGTCTCCTCCAGAACCACAAATGCAGCCTGAAAAAGATGTGTCCGAGCTTCGAAGCCCCTCATCCAAGAGTTCACTCCGACGGAAAATCAGCTTGTCATGGAAGCGTGACAAGTCCAAAGGTTCCGGAGACGCTGCTGCAGCCGAAAGGAATCACCCTCTCTCGCAGAGCAAGGCTGACAGCGTGCTCCGACCACGAATCCCTGCGTCGGCTTCAGCAACTGTCGGCAGTCTTGCAAGTCTCAAACAGCCGAACTACGGCCCTGCTGCGCGACCAAGCTCGAACGATGGCAAAAACGAAATTCAGAAGCGAAAGAGCTCGGTGACGAGCTTGACAGCCCATGGTTCACGCGATCGTGTTCTGAGCGAAAACTGGACCTTGCACAAAGAAAGCTTGGAGAATCATACTATTCCTGCTAGCAGAAGCGTCGGTAATGTGACGAGACTCATGAAGTCGAAACCGCCATCGTCGTCAAACGTATTGCAAAGTGTCGGCGGCTGGACATCAGAATTGGACAAAGACGACAGGGCGGCTGAAGAAGAGATGCGAAAATTGGGGTCTCGACGCAAAGAGACAGACGTCGCCGGTAGAGCGCTAGACGCACTGAAACAAAGGGCAACACCGAAAGAGCGCGTCAGCCCTCAAGATGCGATTCGGATCGCCATGCTCAACATCTACGAGCGAGGCGAAATTATTGACTACGACGATATCTTCTTTTGCGGAACTCAGAACGCCCGCAAAGTGGTTGGTGACCTGCAGTCGGACGCACCAAACTTTGGCTATGATGACGAGCGCGGCGACTACACTATTGTGCCCGGTGATCACCTCTCCTACAGATACGAGATTGTTGACGTTCTCGGAAAGGGAAGCTTTGGACAAGTCGTTCGATGCGTCGACCACAAACTCGGCGTGCTCGTGGCCATCAAGATAATCAGGAACAAGAAGAGATTCCACCAGCAGGCGCTCGTCGAGGTGAACATTCTTCAAAAGCTTCGTGAATGGGTGAGTTTCTCATGTCCGCAGCGTGACACGAGAAAAAAAAACCACAAGCAGCTTCATCATCTGACTCCGGTGGCAGGATCCGAAGAACAAGTATAGTATGGTCAGCTTCACACAGAGCTTTTACTTCCGTGGACATCTCTGCATATCGACTGAACTTCTCGATATGAATCTTTACGAGCTCATCAAGGCGCACTCCTTTCGCGGGTTCTCACTACGAATCATTAGGCGTTTTACGAAACAGATTCTGGCATCGCTACTCTTGCTCAAGCAGCGCAAGGTCATTCATTGCGATCTCAAACCTGAGAATATCCTTTTGGCCCACCCTTTACATTCAGAAATCAAGGTGATTGATTTTGGATCTAGTTGCTTCGAGAACGAGAAGGTATACACCTATATCCAGTCAAGATTTTACCGGTCTCCCGAGGTCATCCTGGGCATGACGTACGGCATGCCCATTGATATGTGGAGCGTAGGCTGCATCTTGGCCGAGTTGTACACCGGAGTGCCTATTTTCCCCGGCGAGAACGAGCAGGAACAGCTTGCGTGCATCATGGAGGTTTTCGGGCCTCCGGAGAAGCACCTGATTGAAAAGAGCACGAGGAAAAAGCTCTTCTTTGATTCCATGGGCAAGCCGCGCTTGTCCGTGTCCTCGAAAGGACGCAGACGACGGCCATCTTCCAAGACTTTGCAGCAGGTGCTCAAGTGTGACGACGAGGCTTTTCTCGACTTTGTCACTCGGTGTTTGCGATGGGACCCCGAGAGGCGATTGAGGCCCGAGGATGCTGTTCGTCATGAGTTCATCACTGGGCAGAAGCCAGCTGCTGCGGCCGTGGCGCGGGCACCGAGGGACTCCTCGCCATCGAAACGAGCCAACCTGGTCGCTGCACCACGCCCTCTGCCCGACCCTCCAAACGCCATTGCAAAGGGGATGTTCATGCGAAGTGGTATCAGTCCTCACAAAGCATTTTCTGGCGCGTCGCGCAGGATTTCGGGAGCCACGGCCGCCACAGCCGCCAGCATCAATAGAAGGACAAGCGCCGGCGGGTCCATTAGTGGCATCAGCAGCATCAGCAGCATCAGCAGTCTGCCTCGCGCTGCAGGTCGAACAGCTAGCGGCAAACAAGACTTGGCAGCAGCAGGGGCATCGGTGGCCATGAGCCGGAGAGCATGAGCACATGCGTTCGTCTTGAGAAAGACATGGCGGGCTTTGCTCGGGGGGCCAACACTGAACTTGCGCGTCAGGATTCTCTCTGCCATGCTAGACTCTGTGAGTTCAGACATTGGGGGGAAAGAGGTGAGGTAGCGGAAGCCTGCCAACAAGTCGCAATCGCCTCGTGTTTGGATTCATTACTCTACTTACTTCCCTTTCCCCTTTTTTTCTTTCTTTTGTGTTTGTTTGTCTGTGTGTGTGTGGGACGGCATTCCCGTTTCATCTGAGATTTAAGGAGAGCAATCGGCATCAAGGATTTGCACGACTCCTGACCCGTTCGAATGCGTGAGCGCGAGAGGTGCTGCTGAGCTTACCTCGGCAGAGCAAGGGAAACCCGAACTGCACGTTCGCGTGCGATGCGGACGACTATCCGGTAGGGCTCAGGTCTGTATGAGACGCTTTCCTTGCTCAATCTGACTGTACTTTGAACAAAATGTATACTATTCATGAAAGGATTGAAATGAGTGTTTTGATCAGCCAGTGGAATGCGCGGCGAGGTCACCTGGTCAAGTGTTATTTTCGTTGGAGCGTTTGTCAATTATTCCATGGCCTTTTTTTTTCAATGCAAAAGACGTGAAGAGGGAAGGAGAGAAAAGCCAATGGCACCAAATTTGCAGGGCTGTACGACCAGTCGACAATGAAGAAGAAGAGAAGAAAGGACGAAAAGCGGACGATTATCGATGGTGTATGGTCGATGATTTGATATTGAAGCAGCACAAGAGAGAAGGATTATAGAGGAATGGCGGCGGCGGCGAAGCCGAGACGCAGAGTGAGAAAAAGCTGATACACTGTACAATTGCTAGAAAAGTGCCTCGCAAAGTGGTGGGTGACTCAACTCCAAACGATGCAAGTCTGTTGATTGAGTTTGGGACAGATCGTAAGCAGTCGTCGGGTGGGTTCAAGTCACTTTGCAAGTCGACATTGCAGTCAACAAGGTTTGACAACATTCATAGCTTTGCGCTTCAGGGCGATGCTCTGCGCCTCGGAGCGACTTTGGATGGTAAGTTGACAAGGTTCACGTCAACAATGACTATGCAGACGGATGAGGCGGCTCTGCGCGGTCGGGGCCTTTTCTCCGACCTTGCACAGGTTGCCCGACACCAGGTAAAGGAGGCAAGGCAGAGGAATCTTATATCAAATGTACATGCTGCTGTATGTAAGCAGAGGCCAAGAGAGCGTGCCAGGATTGGCTTCCCATTTTTCCGCCACGTGCGGTCGTCGGAAGCTCAGGTACCTACCAATCTAAAGTAGTGCGTATGACTTGCCCATGGACGGTGTTCCCCTGCAAATTGGCCCTGGACCCGCCCAAGAAACCGTTTGGTTCCTTTGAACAAACCGTTTCTGATTTGGAAAACGTGTCATCCATTCATCCGTTGCTGAGAAGGAACACGAACCCTTGCGTCAGGGGGGGTGTGAGGAATTGGGTTTCTTCGGGGCTCGTACACGGGTTTGCCCGACTAAGCCAAAAGAGCCAAGCAAGCTTTGTACGTACGCAAGAATGAAATGAAAATGGCAGGATTGTGCTTATTTCTTTTTTTCACTTCCTTTGCCTTTTCCTTCCGTGTTCCATCGCCACGTGCGGTGGCGGAAGCTATATTTGTGCACTAGATGTGAACACGCACCTACCTAACCTACCTACCTAGTATGCATAGTATGCAGACAAGCATTCACACCTCGTAGCTGGGTCCCTGCACGTTGGCATAGGGCTGAGTGTGGAGAAAGCTCTGGCCAGCCATTTGAGAAACGCCACGATTGTTCTGTCCCTCTTCGAAGCCTGATGACCTTTCTTGGCAACAGAAACGAGTAATGACCGATGGCGGGGAGGGCGTGGCCCGAGCTTGGTGTTGAGCGCGAGGATCCTTTGGTACGATATTAGCGTATACGCACAAACTGCACGTACTGTACATAGGCTGACATGGAGGTGCATGGCCTATTAGGGAAGGGGGGCTGACGCCGAAAAGAAGTCTCGCGGCGGGGAGGAGAAGCGGCGAGGTCCGCGTCGAGATATGGGATGAGAAACAAGAGAACCGGGTGTGTGAGTTGTACGAATTGAACTTGAACTAGTCGTGTGAGTGGCGTATATATGCAGGTGATGATGTTAGTCAGATGGCTTCTTCTTTTTTCGTTCTCTCGAAAGGAGGCAGCAGATGCTTGATGCACAAGTACTATGCAGGAGTCGCTTGCCTGCCGTACCTTGCTGCGGGTGTCGTGTTGGTATAACACCAGATATATAAGGATAATAGGAACACGCACACATGTGCATATGGTCTGCTATCCACATTAAGTCTGGTACTTTGGTACCTCCCTAGGTACTATACCTGCTAGGTACATACATACCTGGTATCTACTACCTACCTAGGTGCCTAGTACCTACCTACTACCCAAGTACAACTCACCAATGCATGTACATACCTAGTACATTAGGTACCTAGTACCTAGTAGGTAGGTCCCAGTAGGTATATAGGCGGGTGCATGCCCAGGAACGTAAAATTGGATGCCTATATTCCAAGCGGACTCAGGATATAGGTAATAGGTCGGCAGGCAGAAGCGTTCCGCGAGACACACGACTTATTTCGGGCTGTTTCACATTGTCGTGGTTGGGGGAGACAAATACATACATACCAGACTCGTCCTTTGCCCGACGGCTCCGGTGTGCCGGGCGGCACGGGATGATGCCGCTGCCAGAGTAGAGACCAGGGCAGAAGAGGGAGCTCAAGAAAAGAGAAGAGGAAGGGAAGAGGAAGGGAAGAGGAAGAAAAGTATGTTCATTAAGCAGCCAGGTTTGGAGTCATGTTTTTTTGTCGGCAACAGCCCAGACGGGACCCGTCTTGACAGAAGGCTCTGGGATCGGAGGCTGAGAAGGCATTTACAAGGAGGTGCCATGCACCAATGTATACCCGGGGGCGAATGTGGATGCGGATGCGACTTGCCACCGCAAGACAATGTCCGCGTTTGCGTATCTTGCATCCAGATAAGTATGGTATTTTTTTTTTCTTAAAAGGGGGGTGGATGATGGTTATTTGATGCCTTAGCGTGGCATTTTCCCATCGGATAGGCAGCAGGAGGATGCGATGGGATGATGGAAGGAACTGGGGAGGGGGGGCCAACAGGACACATCGATTGTAATAGAACAGACCAGCGCCATCGGCTTTGGCCCTGATAAGGTGACCCCGTCAGGACTGCCTGCAATGTGCGAGAGCGCCGGGTGCCAAGATTGCATTCTTTTTCCTTTTGTCGCTCGGCGACCGCATCTTTGATTTGAATTTTTGTGTAGTCTTTGACACCTTGTATCAATTGTCTTCTTTCTGTCTTCTCTCTTCTTTTTTTTCTTTTTTTTTCAGTATTCTGGCGCTAGCAGCATCGATGTGATTCCGACTCGCTAGCACGAGGGGCCTTTTTTCCATGGTATGCATACAAACATAACATAACTGTAATATGTACGCATATACTGTACATTGCACATCAACTATGTTCGTTTACTGATACGTGTGTGCCTTGGCGTTAGCCTCACCCCACCCCCAATTCAGCCCTGTCGGCCTGGTCCTTGTTTGGTCTGTCTGTCTGTCTGTCTGTCTGTCTCGTCCCCTTGCCATACGTCATGGCCAACTTGTTCACCACGATCGACAAGAAGGAGACAAGAATATTGAAGCTTTTTTTTTTTCACTTTTCTTACGCTCTCTTGTGGACCCTTTGAAACCAGCCCAGATCCTTCAATTGAGCCATGTCACGAAACCCGAGGTTGCCCGTGGCGAGGTTGACGGCGGTCCTTGATGGCGATGATTTGCTCGCTGCACACGCCCCGCCCCTCGGTGCCCTCGGCGGCCTGCCTGTCTGCCGTCTCTTGTGTCTTGTCTGCATGTGGCCCACTACGTTGACATTTTGCTGCATAGTTCCTTCCGGCTGCTGCGCCCGAGGCATCTCTTACCCTCCTCGATGCGCGGGCTTGCTTACCTACCACCTAACATGTTGGCAGGTACGTGGCGTCCCTTATGTACGTGCAGGTACAAATATGTATGAGCATATGTACCTCGGTAGGTACCTAGTAGGTAGGTAGGTAGGTAAGTAGGTACCGAGTAGGTACATATAGGTATCTGGCTTCAAGGGCCTTACCTGCGCCGGTGTTTACGCAAGGGTCGTTCCTCGTCTTCTGCCCGACCTCCTTCATCGTGAGCCATGAATAACACCGACAGTGCTGCCAACTCGCCTCGGGACCCCCAAAAACACCGCCCCCCTTCCCCCCCCCTTCCCTTTTTTTTCCATTTTCGTTTGATCTCGTTAGTCAGATGAGGCCGGCAACATCCCATGCTTTGTTACCGAGCTGATGTGTCATGGTGTCCTGTTTGGGGGGAGGGGGATAATATTCATTTATTTTTCTTTTCTTTCTCTGAGTTTTTCTTTTCAACCTTCTTTTCCAAAAACAGCAACATCCGGGCTGCCGCCTCGTGAGCTTTGGCTTTCTCTGGCCTCCACGGCCAGAGGGATCACCTTCTTTAAAAGCTTCCTTGTTTCCTCGTCTGTTCATGGCTTTGGCTCCCTCTGGCATGTTCTCCTTCTCTCTAGTCAACCGTTCTGTTTTCTTTATTTCTGTACTTCTTTCCCCTTCTTTCTTTCGTCTGTTATACGTCTTTGTAGGACTTGTGTTTTCGAGGACTGTCCCGTTTTCTGCTCCAACTGTGCGCCGTCCATCGCTCCAATCGACCACCGCTTCGACCGAGATCAGACGAGGAAGAGAGTGACTCAACGCTCTGACGAGTTGCTCGACTAATACAAAGCCGGAAAGAAAGCCTCCTTGAACGCTTCAAACTTTTCGTCGGTGCTGGTACACTGCAATATTCTTCCTGATTGAAAGAGCTCAAAAAATTGAAAGAAAAAACCCCTCCAACACCTCTTGCATACGTCGTTCGCTTCCAGACGCACAAGTCAACATGTGCTATCAGATCATCGAGCGCTTCCCAGCATGTCAGTGCATTTACTACCAGCATGCCGTTGACCGTTGCGCCGCCTACGGCAGCCGAGGCCACGTTGTTGAGCAACGAACCATCTTTGTCGGCTACGCTTGCAATCTGCACTCGGCTCGTGCTGCCCACGCCTCGTCGTTGTCGGTCAAGAAGTATCAATGAACCGTGCTGTCTTCGGTCGCGGGCCACCGGCCGTGTCATGTGAAAAGCCTGGATACGTTTTATTTTAGGGATTGGGTCGACTTTCTCTACGCGTCGAATCCGTACGCCGTCACCCCATGGTCTGGCAGGTTCTAGGCCATCTCCCCCGCATGCCTTTTCTTCCACGGCACATCTATGTCACGAACCCCCTCTGCACGACTTTCCACGAGCCATGTGGAGGCCCCGGACCGAAGACACGGACTTGAACTGCCGGTTTGTTCAGTCGGTCAGTGCTTCGACTTACTTGGTCGCAAACAATGTACGAAAGCGTGCCAAGGCCACCGACATTGAACTTGTCTAAACCGTCTTCGTCATACTGCTCCTTCCTTTTACCTTTTTTGTTTTTGCTTTCATTTCCTCTATTTTATCTTCCTTTCCAGATCTTGGCTGTTATAGACCATTACCAATTCTTCCCCTGGTATGAAGCTTCTTCTAATTTTCTGCTTTTACAACATCACACGCAGGGCGTCCTCACGCTTTGCCTTGTTTCTCTCCCTAGAATGTCTGTAGAACATTTCACATCTTACGTCTTTTGTACGAAATCGGCACTTTTATGTCTTTTTTTTTTCTTTTCTTCTTGGGACAGTTGGTGGACTTGCCCAGGCAAAATACAGCAGGACTGTGGCTCCAGGCCACCCCTTGTCAAGATGATCCGCCGTTGCGTTTTCTTTTTCTCTTCTCTTTTGGGCAAAGCGATGACACTCAACACTACCAAAGGCAGACTCCCTAATACAATGGCATGTAAAAGCTTGCAAGAGCCGGGAAAACACTGTTTTATTACCGGCAGGAATTGTAATGTTTTTTTTTCTTTCCCACCCCCACCCTCTCATCAAAACACGGTCATTTTGCTTGGGTTCTCGTTTTAAAGCACACTAGAGCGTCGTGTATTTTTCATGTTTTTCTGTTTTCTCTTGATTTCACTCTGTAGACCGGGATCTACACAATGACCTTCATTTGTCCTTTGGAAAGCCTCCGCTTTCGATGGTTACAGAAAATGTGCAGGGCGTCGTCGGAGATCGACGCCCCAGTATTACTGTGCTGGCTGCAGAAGAAATAGAAAACGAATTGCTGACTAGAATTGCTTTTCACGTACTGCGGAAGCTGTTTACAGTGACACTGGTTGTCGCGTATATTGTATGCGTACAATGACGCCGTCTCCTCTCTCATTCTGCAGGTAAAATCTCTCGCATTGCAGACAAACGATTGTGGGCAGCAACGCAAAGACTCAACTCGGCGTCGTGCAATCTTGTACGGTCTCATCGACGAGCAACTCTACGACACAAACCTGGCTGCGGGAGTTGGTAATGGTGATGCGCCTATACACTAAAAATAGAAAAGAACCAGACATGTTCTCAATGTGGCAACACCTTTCGGCAAGAAGAGTGTGGGGAGGGGGGAAGCGGCGACCTAAGCCCGTACTATCCCAGTGCTAGCCCCTGTTTATATATCCATGGTCACCCGATCAGGTGACCGTAGGTCCACAGCTCCTGCCGTGACAGGCGTCTTCCGCCTAGCTGTGGTGTTGTGTGACGAAAACGCTAAGGGCACGCAAGTCAGCATATCTCGAGGCAGTGCGTCGAATGGTGGACGGTGATGCCAGGTCCCGATGACACACACACGCATATCCAGCACTCGATACGCATCCGCACAAGTCCCCTTGGCCCTCGGTGCTGTGTCCAAGACTTCTCGGACAAGCATCTTGCTTTGGAAAGACGGTGGCTTGCTCGATCCCTGACGACGCGAGGGGAGGGGGGCAGCTCCTGTTTTCCGAGGCTCAAGGAATAGCAGCGTCCGGATACATCCCCTGGTCGGAAAAAAAAAAAAAAAAAAAAAAAAAAAGGTAGCCGGGAGGTACTCGCCGGGGGGCCGCCGTGCAACTCGGTCGGAGCTGACTTGAGCCGTGCGTCGGCAGGGCTTTGGTAGATGGTGGGAAAGGCTGCCTCCCAGATAAGATCTTGTGTACGACTGTAGATGCTTGGTTTTTGTTTCTCGCATGCAGGTGGCGGATAATGCCTACCATGATTAGGGAGGAAGTGGGGTTTCCGTCAGGGTCTTCACTTGTGAGGGCTGCAGACAGGCAGCCCGAAGCTTGGGTCCTACAGTATCTACAAGGGTATGGTGCACCTGAGCTTGGGCCAAGCGCCTTCCCCAATCGTGCGGTCGGTCACACGGCAGGTGCGATGCCCTCTCTCAGGCGTTCAGGCGCGCCGGATGCACCATCCGAAGTTCGACTCGGTAGAAATCAAGCGTGTTGCAGCTACACACACAAGCCGCGGTCTACACCCGTCCATCTCATCTGCCTCATCTTCTCCTGCAGTGTCCATTTTTTTTTCCTTCTACCTCTCCATACTAAGCTTCCTTCTCTTCCGCCACCTCCCCGTCTCTCTCTGCGCTTTCCGACCCCTCGTCACAAAATTTGAACCTTTTAATTTGATAGCAGCATATTTTATTTTTTTCAACTGGAAAACGGCCACTCCTAATTGCATCTTCTGTTTTTCACATACGGCCGGCCCTTGTTGCGCTCTGCCTCCGTAGCCATCGCTGGGCTTCATTTACCTCTGCCAGCTAAGACGGGATACTCGCTTTCAGTTTTCCCCCCGCGGCCTTGTCGGGACATGGTATTCCGCCTTTTAGCCCTTTCTAGGTCTTTCAGCCCTGTTAGCCTGTAAGGGAGCTAAACGAGGTGCTGGAAACTGGCACGGCAACGCCTTTGCGTCATCGGTCACAACTCATATCGCTCCTCCATGCCAGCGAAGCGTTTGTGAAAAATACGATTCCATCGGAGTTGTGGACGACTCGGATTACGCTTTACATGTCGGAGGGTCTGCTCTCTGATAGTTGACGGGCGGTCAAAATCATCCTCAGTCCGTCTCAAAATCACTTGTCTGCTCGAAATGTAAAGACTGCCAAGAATGATCCAGTGAGAGCTTCTTCTTTTTACTTACAACTATCTCTTGCAGCTGGCGCGGACGCGAGGCACAGGACTCGAAACCATTGGCTTCTGGTTTGTACCAAGCTGTGATGCCTCCCCATGACGAGACCCGGATGGGCAGCGTTCCAGAAAGCTCTTCTCGAGCTCCTCACGAAATCCAGCTCTCGGCGAGATATCCCAATCACAGCCATGTTGCAAAAGTGCGCCCTGCCAACGAGCGGTCCGATAGCCATCATGTTGGCTTGAATGCAAACAGCTAGGGGCAAAACTTTCGTCAGCCGCGCAGCAAAGTAGCTCCATGTGAGGAGACGGCATCCGCACAATCTCACGACCACGGGGCCGCATCTCCGTTGTTCACGATAGCTTCTCAGGACGAGACGCAATGTACATCAATCGAAGCGCCGTCGGTCGAAGCTACCATCGCATCAGGGCGCAATCAAGCTGAATGGCACCCTCGCCGTGATATCACCAAAGTCAGGCCCTTTTCCAACACTACTGACACCACGACATCCCTCGTCCTTCCTGAGACGTCCGCCACACCGAACCAGAAACACTTCCCGGTGTTTAGGGCCAAAATTCGACCCTGTCTCTCCGAGCCGGAGGAGGACCACCGCACCGCCAAATATCGAGCATTGCAGCCCAAAGTGCAGCCTGCCACGGACACTGAGATCAGCAGCAAGCTTGGCAAGTCGCCAGAGCTCAATTCTACCAGCTTACTTGCTGAACCTCCGGCCAATCCGGTACTCGTCAACAGCGACTCGCTCGACGCCCACAAAAGCCACCATCGTTCACTCACGACTGGACACGAAAGCCTGCGGCCCAATACGGCTCATTCGATAGATGACTGTCCCGTTGCGACGAAATCACGGCGTCAATACAGGAAGAGTCCGGCTCCAACACCGACAAGGTCCGATGTTGAGTCGGAAGAGAATGCTCTTGGCGCTGATGCAACTCAAGCAGCCAATTCCTCATCTCAGAACCCTGATCAGCTTTCGAAATTTGCAAAAGAGCTCGAGAGTCAAGCGATGCTTGATACCCTCTGGCCAGGGGCTCCAGAAAGTACTCAGAAGTGTCTGCTTCCAACTTCGGGGCCAGGCGATGTTTTTCCCGCAGCGGAAACTCATCAAGCTCTGCATGGCCCAGTTCCGATCTCCAAGGTTCGTCCCTACATCGGCCAACATTCAAGGGTCGAATTGGGGCAGAATGGGCACGCATCGGTGCCAAAAGTAATGCCTGCAGCTGGACTGTCAAACAGAGGCTCCGTGGTCCAGCCAGACCAACCAAATGACTCGCATAGGCGACCGCAGACAAGGAGAAGCGAATCTTTTCAAGCGGCCCCGTCCCATTCGTCCTCTATCAACTCGCAGCCCTTGACTTCGATCGTGGGCTACAGGCGCACCGCTCAGTGGCTGAAAGACGTCTTAAAGTATCCAGAAACTTACACGTCAAAGTATACTAGGCGGCCTGACAAGGTCGATCGGATGTGCAGTTCTTCGCCGGAACCGAAACACCGCTCCGAGTCTCGTGGCCCCCGTATCGTTGCTCCAAGTTCTCAAGAGAGGATTTTTACACCATCGGAAAAGGCTTCTTCCAATCCTGATCGTGCTGGACTGAAGCGCGCTGTCAGTGACTTGGAGAGGTTGCTCAACGAAGCGTTGACAATCGCTGCAGAGGTTGTTGATCAACCTACCTCCACTGCTCCCTATCGTGAATCTAAAAGGCAGCCTTCAGTATCCCTGCCGTCCCTAGGTCAAAGCTTTGGAAGCCAACATGGAGAGCATAGCGCTCGAATCATCTTGACTTCACCTACTACCACCGACGGAAGTGGTGATTTCGAGCAAATGACAGGCACGGATCTCAAAGAGCGCGAAGTAATGATGGCTCATCAATCTGTTGCCGGCTTTTCCAGACCACTCAGGAAGTCAAGACTCAGTGAATCGGTTCAAAATCTCCACCAAGAGGATATTGAGAAGCTAAAGAGTAGCCCTGGTCCAGTCGAAGCTGCAAATGTACTCAATATCCCCCGCAGAAAGTCCAGCAAGGCGCTGAGCAAGACGCCCGTCGAGCAGCCACCTGGCGCAAACAACTCCCGATCCGGCGATGCTGGTCAAAGATTTCCTCCCGGAGCAAGGGGCCTTGGCTCGAGGCCAACAGAAGTCAGAAAGGGTCAGACTCGCAATCTGAGGCCCCTTGGGGCAAAGCCCGGCCACGCGAGAGATGAAGAACGCCGCCGGAGGGAGGAAGCAAGCGCGAAATCTCAGCCAACTGATCGCGAAGGCGCGGGCAAAGCCCTTCACACAGATCATGCCATCAATCTTCGCCGACGCTCGCACGTGAGTCTGCGAGGCGCTTCGGGGTTCAACCTGGCCAAGTCTCACAGAAGGCGGCCGGTGGCTCGAGATTGGTCAATCTCGCGCAAGAGATTCGTTGCATCAATCGCTTGTATGAGCACAGCACTCATTGGGGTTATACTGGGAATCTACGCCGGTCTTGTACCTTCCATACAGTACTACGTGATAGACCAGTCTCACGTCATCGTTCACGGAAACACGGGCTGTTTCCTGGGGCTGGCCTTGCCCACTTTCTTTTTCTGGCCGTTGCCGTTGCTGCATGGGAGGAAGCCATACATTCTATCCAGTCTCGTGCTGGCGATGCCTTTGCTTTTCCCCCAGGCACTCGCCGTCTATTCCCAGAGACTGACGGACGCGGTCGAATGGAGATGGCTTCTTCTGGTCACGAGAGCCCTCATGGGAGCTTCTCTGGGTTTTGCCAGTATGAATTTCCACTCCATCTTGACGGATCTCTTTGGCGCTTCTCTGATGAGCAGCAATCCTCATCAAGAGGTTGTGGACAATTACGACGCCCGGCGGCACGGTGGTGGCATGGGTGCCTGGCTGGGCATCTGGACCTGGTGCTGGATCGGATCGCTCGGTATCGGATTTTTGACGGGGGCCTGCATCATCGACAACCTCCACCCAGCATGGGGCTTCTACGTCAGCATCATCATCGTCGCCGTCGTTCTTGTTCTCAACGTCATTTGTCCAGAGGTCCGCCGTTCGGCATATCGACGTTCTGTCGCTGAAGTGCGAACTGGCGAAGACATCTCGCGACGAGTCGCCCGTGGCGAAATAATGATGCATCGGTCCAAGACTGGTCCCAGGTGGTGGGGGCAGGAGGTGTACCACGGCATCGCGCTCAGTCTGGAAATGCTACGCCAACCTGGCTTCGCAGTGATGACTGTTTACTCGGCATGGATCTATGCACAGGTAGTCCTCATCATCATCCTGCTTGGCTCTCTCGTTTCTCGACACTATCACTTGCGGGCCACCGAGGTTGGTCTGTTTGTTGGCGTCATGGCGTTGGGCGCCGTGCTGGCTATTCCTTTCGAAAAGGCCAATCTCTTCTCGCGGTCCCGCCAGGCGCAGTTGAACACTAACCTGGCTACTCTGGAAAGGAAGGTGGCCTGGTCGTCTCACCTGGTCCGTCGAACAATTTTCACTCTTATCCTACCGCTGGCAGGCATTGGCTACGCTGCTGTGTCCTCGGGTCCACCAATACATGTCAGCATTCCGACCCTTTTCGCGGGAAGCGTCGGCTTCTTCTCGTGCCTCGCCATTGCCGAATGCAACGGTCTGGTGATGGAGGCGTTTGACTGTTCTGATTTGTCACCCGGCCTGTCTGGTCGTCGGAAGGGAAACTCGGGCAGAACCCAGAAGCGGACCAACTACTCTTCCTTCCCCAGGGTCGCCGCGGGTTTTGCATCGATCCACTCTCTGGCTTTCTTGTTGGCGGCCGGCTCGACCGCTTTAGGCGGTCACGTCACCAGAACCCTGGGGCAGCAGGTTTCTACCGGCGTTGTGGCAGGCATCCTACTCATCTTGACGGCTCTGTTGCTGCTTGTCCTGATCAGATTTGTAGAGATCCAGATCGTGCCACAGTCGAAATCGCAGGAAATGGACAGACTGGTCGATGCTCGGCGACGCTCCAGCATCAGGAGAGCATCCATGCCAAATGATTTACAAGCCGCTCTCGAAGAGGAGGAGGCATGGAGACCGGCCATGATCGGCAACCCTACGAGCAAAAAACGCCGTATGAACATCTTCGAGCTCGGAAGCATGACTCGATGGCAAGAGATACGAAAAAAGAACAGGCTGATTGACGCCAATGCCCATTTGAATCGAGAGGCATGGGGCCAGGGCATGGATGCCCTGGATGACCAGCTGAGTGACTTGCTTTTCCATGGAGGAACACGCGGTACCAGAAGAATCCGTCGGACAAATGAGAGCAGCGAGCGTGGTATTGGTATTGAGATGAAAAGTTTCGACAAGGAGGCGAGAGGTTTCGCGAGCAAATCGGAATGACGGCAGAGAGGTACACCATGGGTCGATCGAGCCTAAGGAGAAACACCATGACAATACGAGATGATGACGAGAGTCTCGAAGGACCTTGGCTGCTGAGCGGGCGTCGGCTAGCAAGCAGAGCAGATGGCAACAATGACTTTGCTGGACAAAGAAGTCTGAAAGTGCACGGAAGGCTAAGCGTCAGAGGCTTCTTCATTATGATAATTTTTCTCTCCCTACAATTCCCTAGTCTGGTAGTGTTTCGCAATAGTACCCTATATATCCTTTCGACTCTAGATCCTTTACTGGTTCCTCAATTGCCCACATACGGCGATGCCCTTGGTCCCTTGACGCGGGTAGGGAGAAGAAATCAAAAATGCATGCAAGTCAATATGCTTTGAGACAAGGCCATGGCGTGTCGAAGGAGCCTTGAGAGATGATACAACATTAATGATACTCGAGGACGAGAAACCAAAGAGAGTAAGTCAAATCGCTTATTGTACATTGAGGTACAAGTCGGCACCATGTCTGGTGGGAGTAAGTGTTGGCAGCCAATTTGGTGTCGAAGGCAAGTCACCGGGAGGATGTTGTTGTTGCTGTTGCTGTTGTTGGTGGTGGTGGTGGTGGTGGTGGTGGGGGTGAGCAGAGATGGGCTCTGGCGAGAGGTGCAAGGGTCCACCGTTCCCTCTTTCATGATGCCAGTTTGGCTGGCTCGTGGGGGCGGAGGGCTGGAGTTGGTGGTGATGATTGGTGGAGATGGACAGGTTGGGAGCTCTCTTGCGGCCAAGACGTTGGGCGAGCCCTGTGGGAGGAAGAGCAGCGGTGGCAGTGTACGGCGGGGCAGTCTGCTGGGGCTGAGGATGGAAGCGTGAGTAGTGATGAGGATGACGATGCAGTGACGGATAGTTCGGGGCAGTGTGGACTGTATCAGGACGCGGGGACGGATGGTCCTGATGCTGCTGCTGCTGATGATGATGATGGAGTTCTGTTTCCATCAGGGTGCGATTCACTTGGCGTGCTTGCGGGGGAAGCCACATGGTGGTGGTGGTGGTGGTGTTGTTGCTGCTGCTGCTGCTGCTGCTGCTGGTCGGTTGGGGACGACGCTGAGGGTGTGGATGGGCTGGGAGGCCAGGGATCCAGGTTGGCATTGCTGATCGCTGTTGGGGATGGACTTGGGACCGCTGCGGTGTCGGCAAGGGACGGATAGACTCGTGAGGCCGAGCCGAGGGAAGCATCGCTCGGTCGTCGTCTTGGTCATCGTTGGCTCGTACGGACCGCATCATCGTGGGCGGCGAGCCGGTGCGGACAGTGGCCGCATCCGGGATCATGTGTCTTGGCAGACGGGGGCCCCTGGGCGCGATTCGTGATGGTGCCGATGACGGGACATTTGCTGGCTGCACACGGGCTTGCTTGTCGTTGAATGGCGCGTTTGGTCCATCACTCCCGGGGTAAGGACAGGTCGTGGCTGGTTTTGGAGGCACCGTGGTCGAAGCACGTCCAGTGGCAAGGGCGTCAACGAGGCCGCTTGTGCCGCCGCCGTCCCTGACTACGCTGTACGAGGCTGGTGTCGTGGCAGGAATCTTGGGGTACGAGACTGGCGATCTGCCGGTGCCGCGGGATCGCGGGGACTCGGCCACGGGAGACAGGTGCATCTGTGGACAGTTGGGTGGCGGCAGCAAGTCGCGCTTGGTGGTGGTGGTGGAGGTGGTGGTGTTGTCCTTGTCCTTGTCGCCTTCGGAAGACGTCGTGATGGTCGTGGCACTGCTGCTTCCTGCCGACGTTGCTGCTGGCCGCAGCTGGCACGTCGACCTCCTGGCTGTTGATGATGTGCGTTGAGCAGAAGCAGAGGCCTGGCGGTGCCGTGGATTTCCTCCTGTTGCTGAGAAGAGGGCTCGCGGCACGACGTGGCCCTGAAGATGGAGAGTAGACGGTGGCTCTGTGGATGATGACTGGTCAGCAGCACCAGCAGCACCAGCAGAAGCACCAGCAGAAGCAGCGGTTCCCTCCAGCTCAAAAGCCTGGATTGGTGGCGCCGTGGCGGTCTGGGCGTCGCCTAGAACCCAGTTGCCGCTTTTGTCGGCGACGTAGTACGTTGCCGTCGATTGGGGAGCCATGCTTGGCGGTCGCCAAATCTGCCCCTCGGGCGACAGGGAAGCTGAAGCCCGGCCGTCTTCTTCAAACTCGGTCATTGTGCTCTCTCGCGGCTTGGCCGTCGCCACGTCGGCAAGACCGAGGAAGTCATCGGCTCGTTTTTGGGGGATCGAGAGATTGGGCAGGACGGGAGGATGAGACGCCACGCGAGGCCAGACGGGCGATGGGACGACGATCTCTGGGCCTCTGTCGATGCGGGCGGGAGTCTGGGCGTAGACTCCGCCGTCTCTGGTCGCATCGGACGATGTCTCTGCCGGTATGACGGTAGACAGAGACAGGGTCGGCTTGGCAGGGAGGAGCTTGGACAGTGGTCTCGTCGAGGAAGAATGCGCAGGCGTCTTGGAAGTGGTCCTCCGGCCTGGCGGCGAGATGGCAAGCCCGATGGCACTGGGTCGCCACGGTGCGAAGGGGCCCGGTGAGTTTCCACTGCCCGCTGGCGCTGGCGGAAAAGCTGCTGCTCGTGAAGCGGCGGCACGTGCCGACATAGGCGTCGCTGCTGCTCCTCCTGAGGCGGCGAGTGGCGCCGCAAACGAGCCCTTGGGAGGTCGATAAGGTGGGCGATCCGCAGGGCGATCCGGACCCGGCCCCTGGTTGGCCATCCAGAGTGTGTCGCTTCCTGATGGCCTTATCGCGCCACGGCTCTTGTCGGATCGATAGCCCCATGACTCTCTGTCCGGTGGCGGCGTATCTGGGAGCCATTCTCGTTGCTGCCGCCTCCGCTTGGCTCTGCGAGACCTGATGAGCAGGCAAACTCCTAGAGCGAGTACGGAAGAGCCAATGACACCAACGGCGATGCCGGCCTTTTGAAGCGACGTGAGCGATTTCTTCTCAATTTTG
>JMQE01001458.1:0-19737 GCA_000731825.1 Hypocrella siamensis | reverse complement strand
AGGGGCGGCGAAGCTAAGAGAAAGCTTGGAAATAGTTGGGCACACCCGCATTTGGACTGGGCTGAAAGACCAAAACCAAGTCATTGGACCGTCGCTTCACACTGAGATTTTGGACTAAGAAAAAAAAAAAAAAAGACCTCAATGCACCCTTCGTGGCTAGTCTCATGTCGGGCACAAGACGTCGTCGGCCCAGCCGGGCCGGCAGTTACCATCGATCCTGACAGGCCAGCTGGCTGCTGATGCTGATGCTGATGCCGTCTGACCCCGGTAGATGTGAGGTTTTCGGCTGAGCCGCCAAATTGTCTCCTTGTCGCAGTAGCTCAGGTGCAGCCCTGATTGATGGCAGGGTAGAGGACGCCTCAATCTTCGTCCAGCTCGTTTCCAAAACAAGTGCAGTGCAGTGGGGCCAGAGGTACTTTATGTCGCGAACCCACTCACCTTCGTCCTCAAACGATGACGTCGCCGAAGAAACCGCCCCCCCCCCCTCCCTCAATGACGAATGACGGTCTCATCTCTCTCGGCGACAACACCTGACGGCGGTGCATATAACCATCTCAACTCCCCAGCTCAGCTCCCTTGTGCAGGTGGATCCTTTCCTCTTTTCTGTACCCTCATATACCATCACTGCACCTCACTACATCTCATTACTTCTTATTGCAACTCACTCAGAGCTCAATTGCTGTCGTACGTGGCATTACATTCATAAAAAACTCACTCTATTCACACCGCCGAAATGCATCGCACATATTCTATGCGCACCACTCGTGCGCCTACCGCCTCGCAATTGCAGGTATGCCTGAATCGCCAAGCAGACGCGTCAAATTCTGGACGCATTGAATGCCAGCATGGCTCACATAATGAATACAGAGTCCTCCCCCCCCTCCCTCCTCTACGA
The DNA here is from genome assembly GCA_000731825.1 of Hypocrella siamensis. Lineage (NCBI taxonomy): Eukaryota > Fungi > Ascomycota > Sordariomycetes > Hypocreales > Clavicipitaceae > Hypocrella > Hypocrella siamensis. The sequence goes on along the minus strand of JMQE01001458.1, from coordinate 18,842 downwards.
AATCCGGTCGCTTCTTCGGAAAGGGCAATCTAGGTATGCTACGTCACGGAAGCGTGACACCCGCAGCCTACCGAGCGAGCACAATCTGTTCTGACCTTGTTCACCTAGGCCATGCGCTGCGACGCAACGCTGGCGGAGCCTTTGGCCCTGACCTGGCAAAAAAGCTTGCACAGCTCGTCAAGATGGAGAAGAATGTGATGCGAAGCTTGGAAACCGTCGCCAAGGAACGCATGGAGGTTGCTGTATGTTGCAGAATTGCCAGTTCGCACGCGTGCCCGCGGATAATTTTTCTGACTAATTATTCTTCGCAGCAACAACTGTCTATTTGGGGCGAAGGTGGTGACGAGGACGTCTCCGATGTCACCGACAAGCTTGGGGTTTTGCTGTACGAGATTGGCGAGCTTGAGGACCAGTACGTGGATCGCTACGACCAATATCGTATTACCATGAAGAGTATTCGGAACATTGAGGCGTCGGTACAACCGAGCCGAGACCGTAAGCAAAATACAATGCATCCCCAATGTGTCATCTGCATCGTGTATTCACACCGAGTCTAGGCAAACAGAAGATTACCGATCAAATCGCTCAACTCAAATACAAGGAGCCTAACTCACCAAAGATTGTTGTATTGGAGCAGGAGCTCGTCCGTGCCGAAGCCGAATCTCTTGTCGCGGAGGCCCAATTGTCCAACATCACACGTGAGAAAGTCAAGGCAGCCTACACTTATCAATTCGATGCCTTGCGCGAGCACTCGGAGAAGGTTGCCATCATTGCTGGGTACGGAAAGCATTTGCTCGAGCTCATCGATGATACCCCGGTCACTCCTGGCGAGACACGCCAGGCGTACGATGGGTACGAAGCCAGCAGAGCCATCATTCAAGACTGCGAGGGCGCCTTGACCAACTGGGTCACTGCAAACGCTGCCGTTTCTTCCAAGCTGTCCACTCGCTCTCGCAATCTTTCCCAGCGTCGCCGCAACAATATTCGCAATCGTGCCGAAGGCCACGACCTTTCAGGTCAAGACGCTCCGTTGAATGACGGCAGTTCCTGGGTTGCACGCGACCGCGAGGAGAGCGAGGAAGAGGAAGAGGAGGAAGAGGCCGCAGACGATGTCAACGGCGAGGCACGCGGTCGCACTAAGGAGGCACCCATCGTTGCGTAATGTGATTCCTATCGTCGACAATTAATGGGATTTGAGACTTTGACGCCCACGCACTACTCTTGCAACATGAGTTCCCGCTGGGGTCTGGAAATAACGAAGAGCCAGCAATGGTTGTGGTGGTAATATTGTGTTTGAATTGACCAGGAAGCGATTCCAGTGTTGCTTGAGAATTGTAATCGCTAGTTTGTCGGGAACGATGGGTACGACACTCAATGTCTTTTTGCGCAAGCGCTTGGATGGCTTAGCGGCGCTTCTTTCTCACAGAGCAGTGCACTTTTCGTCACCTAATACCATAGGGATTATGCCTACCCCTCTACGATTAATTGTGCTTGAGAGTATTTCTGAAGATGCGTAAGTCATTGTATAGAGGAGCCTGAACAAATCCGCGTAAAGGCCGCTTTAATGCCGGGCTTCACCCTAAAGTCATGGGTATACTTTCATCATTTTTTTCCTCAAATCACTTCACCACGAACTCTCAGTTGGCTTGTGAATTCATCCAATTCCATCTTCACAATGTGGCGTCCCGGAATGACCACCAATCCCAGATACCGAGATGTCATGTCCGAGATCACGCTGCCCTCCGGACCTTCTGTCAGCGCCTGTTGTGCGAGAGACGTCGGCGGCTGCTGACGATACTCAAATGTGTTGGCCAGCACGACGTTCCTGTCCTAATAGTTTCAAGTGAGCTGATTGGGGAACTGCCCAAGAACTGAGAATATTATTCCATGGCATGGACGAAACATACGTGATCTGTGCATTTGAAGGCACCCCGGAATAAGCGACCGTCTGAGGAGGATATGCGTAAATTCTTGTTGAGAAGTGAGGACAGATAGGCCTGCGCCTCGTCTCTGTCCATATGGGTGTGCTTTCTACCGCCAACGCAGCACGGGTCTGTAAAAGGGACGGATGGGATTGAGTGATGGGCGCGTTCAAGAAGTGACAAGTTGGGATCTTGTTCATTCTGAGCAGCAGCTGGCACGTAGCCGGACCCACCCATCCAGTCAGTCAGTCAGTCTGACTAGTCAGTCAGTTGGTCAGTCAGAGTGCAAGTTGCGTCACTCATCCACCTCAAGCCAACGAAAAGCATTTTGGGAACGACGACAACGGACCTTGAGAGCCATTGCCAGCAGCCCCTCCGGTTCCGTCACCGCTGATGATAGGTGGCTGCAACGGCTCTTGAACCATGATATAGCATTTCGATGATTTGAGCCGTGGCCCCCTCTGCTCTCCGACGCACACGGAGCAGCCTTCGCCGCGATGGGTGTCAACGGCCTCTGGACCGTCATCCAGCCATGCGCTCGCCCGACCAACCTTGCGACACTCAATCGCAAGCGTCTAGCCGTCGATGCATCCATCTGGATCTATCAGTTCTTGAAAGCTGTGCGAGACAAGGAAGGTAACGCTCTGCGCAACTCGCACGTCGTCGGCTTCTTCCGTCGCATCTGCAAGCTCCTGTGGTTTGGAATCCAGCCCGTCTTCGTCTTTGACGGCGGCGCGCCAGCTTTGAAACGAGCAACCATCCAGAGACGTCAAAGGAGACGCGAAGGCCGCCGAGAAGATGCCGTCAGAACAGCTGGGAAGCTGTTGGCAGTACAGATGCAGCGCATCGCTGTGGAAGAGGAAGGGCGTCGTCGCAAAAGGGCCGATGACACCGACTTTGCGGCAAGAGAGGAACTCGCTCAGCGTGAAGAGGTCCCCGACCCGAGCAACATCACGTACGCAGAAGAGATTGGCATGACGCAAAAGGAAAAGGTGCAGGCACGACGGTTTCACAAGCAGGATGCCTATCATCTCCCCGAGCTCGATGGCAGCATCGCATCCATGGGCAAGCCGGAAGATCCCCGCATTATGAGCGTCGAGGAGCTGGAGGAGTATGCAAGACAGTTTCACAGCGGTGAAGACATCAACATGTACGACTTTAGCAAGATTGACTTTGACGGAGACTTCTTCAAAAGCTTGCCTGCGCCGGATCGTTACAATATCATCAACGCGGCGAGGCTGCGGAGTCGGCTCAGGATGGGGCTGAGTAAAGACCAGCTGGATGACATGTTCCCCGATCGCATGGCCTTTTCCAGGTTTCAAATTGAAAGAGTCAAGGAGAGGAACCACCTGACGCAGAGGCTCATGAGCGAAGTTGGCATGAACGGCACAGACCTTACAATTGGGGTCAATGGCCGCGTTGCCGGAGAAAAGGATCGCGAGTACATTTTGGTCAAGAACGAAGGCGTCGAGGGCGGATGGGCCTTGGGTGTCGTGAGCAAAGAAAAAGACATTGGAGAGGCACACAAGCCCATCGACGTAGACGCAGTTGAGTTCCGGTACCAAGGCAAGGAAGAAGTCGACGGCGAAGATGACGATGAGGACGCGGACTTCGAGGACATCCCCATTGAGGGCTTGAATAGGCTGCCAAAGTCACAGACAGACTCCGCGGCTGCGAGCTTGCAGGCTGCGCGAGAGATCGCCCAGCGGCGCCAGCAATACTACGGCGGGAGAAGAGATGATCCTGGGCCGCAGCAGCACGCTGCAGAAGATTCTCTGTTTGTTGATGGCAACATGGGCGACGAGACACGCGCATTGCTCCACATGGATGGGGTTGCAGAGAGCATGCATCCGGAGGAAGAGGATGACTTGAACCGAGCCATAGCCTTGTCGCTCAAGAACCAACACGAGCTGGACAAAGGATCTGACGCCGACGAAGATGATGTTTTTGAAGATGTACCCATCGATCGGCCCCAGTGGGTTCAGAAAGCCGCCGACGCGGCGAAACCAATCGTCGGCACGGGAGGCTCCATGATTGCTCACATCGTGAACAACCGAGCAAATGCCGCCGTACCTAAGCGAAAAGACCCGACAGAAGCCAATGGAGATGACAGCGACGATGACGATATGCAGGCTGTCCTTGCAAAATCGAGGATGGCCCAACGAGTGAAGCCGAAGCCTCTCATCGAGAACAAGAAGAACCCATTCGATGGACCCCTCCCCTTTCCCAAGCTGGATTGGGGGTCGTCCCTGCTCGGGAGAAAGTCGGAGTCAATGCCAACAAGAGGGAAAGATGGCGAAAACGGCCCGAACGATGAAGAGGACGGAGAGGACGACGCAGCAGGCGGCTTCGAGCTGGACAACCAGGCGGAAGCCGGACCGGCGCCGTTGCCGCCGTGGCTGGCAGATGATGTCGACATCAGGGATTCTCTGAAGCAGCAACAGGACGCGGAGAGGGAGATAAACGCGCAAGACAAGATGGAGGCGGAAGAGGTGGAGCGAATCAGGCGGCGAGAAATGCATGACCGAACGATTGAGATTGAGTCATCCTCGGATGATGGAAGTGATGTTGAGGTTGTCGAGAGACCGTCACCATCAAAACTTGGACTTGAGAGCACGGGAGGGGCCCCGGCAGAAGAAGAGGTCGAAGAGGTCGAAGAGGTCGAAGAGGCTAGCGCAGACATCATGGATGCCCCTCGCGTGTCTCCGGCTGCTGTGACCGAAACCGCCGAGGAATCGTCAGCAGCGCAACAGGCATCCAAAGCCGCTGAGGACAGTGAAGCTCACAGGGAGACTGAATCCCCGGAGCCGATATTTGAAGATGTTCCACCACTTGCGGAGCCGACGGCGCCTCTTGCACCTAGCCAGTCTGATGATTCGGCATTCGCCGACCATGACGGTGACGGGCCAGCTGCGCCAGTTTCAGCAGCAACGGCAGCCGTGGCACAGCCGATTGCCGTAGACAACGATGACCCCTTTGCCGATGTCGACTACGAAGAGTTTAGTGATCCGGGGGATGAGGAGCTCATGGCTCAGATGGCCGAAGAGGCCGAGGAGCATGCCCGCTTCGCCAGCGAGCTCAACAACAAAACGGCCGAGCAGAACAAGGAAGACTACGAAAAAGAGCTGCGCCAGCTGCGCAACCAGCAGAAGAAGGATCGCCGCGATGCCGATGAGGTGACGCAGGTCATGATCACCGAGTGCCAGGCCCTTCTCCGTCTGTTTGGCATTCCCTACATCACAGCCCCCATGGAGGCCGAGGCGCAGTGTGCAGAACTCGTCCAGCTGGGCATCGTGGATGGCATCGTCACCGACGACTCGGACACGTTCCTGTTTGGCGGCACACGCGTCTACAAGAACATGTTCAACAGCAACAAGTTTGTCGAATGCTACATCAACACCGACCTTGAAAAGGAGCTCTCTCTCTCTCGCGACCAGCTCATCTCGCTCGCCCAGCTTCTCGGATCCGACTACACAGACGGCCTGCCCGGAGTCGGGCCCGTGACTGCCGTGGAGATTCTGTCCGAGTTCCCCGGCAAGACGGGTCTAGAAGAGTTCCGCGAATGGTGGCTCTCGGTGCAGTCGCAGACGCGTTCCAAGGAAGCCGATGCCTCGTCGCCTTTCCGCAGGAAGTTCCGCAAGTCGCAGGCCACCAAGCTCTTTCTGCCGACTGGCTTCCCCAACCCGGCCGTGTACGAGGCCTATCTTCATCCCGAGGTGGACGGCAGTGCCGAGGCGTTCCAGTGGGGCGTGCCTGACCTGGAAGGACTGCGTCGCTTCCTCATGGCCACGATTGGATGGAGCAAGGACCGGACCGACGAGGTGCTTGTGCCCGTGATACGGGACATGAACAGACGGGACGCCGAGGGGACGCAGAGCAACATCACGAGGTTCTTTGGGGGCGGGGTGGGCGTCGGCGCCAAGGAGGCCTTTGCTCCGAGAGCCAACAAGGCCAAGGGGAGCAAGAGGATGGCGGCGGCGGTTGAGAAGCTGAGGGCTAACGTGGGCGATGGGGGGGTTTCGAAGAGGAGAAGGACGACGACGACGACGACGACGACGACGACGAATGGCGGCACCGACGGCGACGATTCGGCTGCGGCGTAGTCAACAACAACAACAACAACATCAACAACAACAATGACGACGAAATTCGCATTTGTGGCTGATGTATCATGCCCTTTATATTCTTGATGATCCAGGAAAAAAAAAAGTCGAGCTAGACATGACTTGCTACACTGGACTGAGAGAGAAAATCATCATGCCCATCTACTACTGGGTGAATGGCGCGGTCGCCAATGCCTCGGCCTGCACAGACCATACAGGCTTTCCCAGCCGGACCAGCTCCGATCCAAACTCATCCAGCAGAAGCCGAGCATTGGCCGCGGTCCATCCGCGGAGGGCTTCGAAATCCTCCTTGATGCCTAAGGTCGCGAGTCGCCATTCTTGCTTCCAAGAGGCCAATGCCGATAGCCCCTCGTTGCTGTCTGGCCTGACATTGCTCGCGACCAGGTAAAACGAGGACCGCTTAGCCTGCGGACGGGTCGGCTTATAGAGCTGGATGTCGGAGAATTGGGAGAAGCGCCAGAGCAGCTGGGCGACGGGATACATCTCGGGCTTGTTGAGAACGATAATCAACGTCCCGTTGTGTCTGAGGTGCTGTAGGGCAATGATGAGCTGAGACAGGGTGAGACGGGTTGCCTGGTAGCGTCGCTTCTGCTCCGCGTCGTCGTAATAGGCCCGGGTTGGCTGGCATCCGCACGCGACCATATCAAACTGCTCGTCGGGCCCGAGCAGCATTTTCGATAGAAAGGGACCGACAGCAGGGTGCGTCGCTGCCATGTCGGGCATGCCGAGGTCCGCGACGAGGGAGTTGACATCCCGCAGATGGACGTCGACGCGTGGATGGCGGATCTGAACGACAAAGCCTGTCTGTTCTACCGGCAGCGTGATGGCTCGAACGCGAGTACGTGGATGCATGTCCAGTGCTACTTTGGAGAAGCCGCCCGGAGCCATGCCCAGGTCCAGCATGGCGGGATGGTGGCTTGACCTGAGGACCTGAAATGCGTGAGTGTGTTGCTCAATGTTCAAACCAATGTCGATGGACGTTTGGTAGTAATGTCTCAAACTGTCCCGGGAGGGCTTGGCGGCGTTTTGGCGCTTTCGACGGAAGAAGCCGTCTCCCTCGGGGTTCTTCCATCCCTTTTATTTGGACAGACAAGGTATTAGAAAACTGTACTTTCATACATCCATCTTGGAAAGGCGAAGGGGAAACCAACTTGCAGACGGAGTTGGACAAGGCGTGCAAACTCTGGGCATTGCTGAGAGATGTAGTTCTCAATTATCTGCTGAGCCTCATTGCTTGGGATGAGCTGATTGGCGCTTGAAGAAGGTTCCATGGCTCTCGGGTTGGTATTTTCAGAATCCAGCCAGGTCTTGTCACGAGCCCCAGTGGATAAGTTCAATGGCGGATGGTCATCAATCCGGACTTTCAGGTGTCCGCCATCCGCTCTATATATATATTCCTGGAAACGTATATGTATCTGTATGAATGTCCAAGATGGGCTCCAAGGAAATCAAACCGTAGCGTTTGTCCACCCCTTCAAACCCGAAGTGCCGCCTCCAAGATGCATGCATGGTGGCCGGGGACTGAGGAAGGACCTTTGATGTGAAGAGCCCCCATTCATTCATTGAGGGATCAACATGTGAATGAAAGACCTTTTAGCTCCAACGACGCAAACAACTTGTCAAGGGATCCATTTTCTTCCTCGCCGTTTGCTATAGCCGCGGCAAATTTGTCACTGATGCTCATTGATTGTATCATGGTGAAATGGGCTGTTTGTATGAAAAATTCAAAGCTTGTTCCGACTCAGTTAAATGGTCATGAGGTGCTGTTTGCTAAATCTTAATGAAAAAGAAGAAAAAGAAAAAGAAGAGAAACCTGAAGATGATTACAGTTGAAGCAGACACATACGTGCACTGACTGACAGCCACGTTTGTGGGCCGACGTCATTTGTTCAACCGGGATTATAAAAATAGACTGCTGCGTGCCCAGCCCGCGTGACTTTGCTAGGACCAGGGAAGGGTAAGGCTTAAAGCCTAATTTATGGCAATCTTGCTGGAAAACCAAGTAAGTAGTTTACCAGGTCATGTATATTGATTCACACGTAACTTTACTGTCCTGCAAGGAATATGGCGACTTTATCCCCCAAACAAGGAATTTAGAAAAAACAAAAGAGTATACATCGTCAGAATTTAGAGTCATGGATTTACTTTAGTAACAAATATCGTCGTGCAAGGCTAAAAGGGTTACGCTGTCATAAGGATGAGTACTTGCAAAAACGAAATGACTTCGAAACGCGCGCTTTGCCTCTCGGTTTAGGCACATAGTACAAAAAGAATCTTGACCGCCGCCGCCATCGTCAAGCACGAATTCGCGAAACTTGTTCAAGGGATACGTCTGGGACGCGGCGGCCGCGACAATGTCTATGATGATGTCGATTTCTTCCCCGCAGCACATAATGCACACGTCGACTGTTGGCACCATGTCCCCTCGCAGGTAGCAGCATGGTCACGGTGGCTCTTTAGGGCAGAGCAACATGTATGCCGACATGTCCAGATGCGAAAGCATGTCCATGAGTATGACCATGGGCTCGAAAGCGTTGCTGACCCATGGGAGCAGCCCGTTCGTGGTTCGTGCTGATCGTATCCGCCGTTCAAGATAAATCAGGTACAAGACGAAGCTGCAAATTCTAGTCTTTCCTAGTCGGGCAAAGTCCGCTGTATTGAGCCACATCCTGTCTCTTGCACTCTGCTTCGTCGATTTTCTCGTCCAGGAGCTTTGCAGGGCTGTGAGAGGTTTTCATTGTGACGTCTTGAATGTTCCATTGAGCTGCATTCAAGTGCAATGGGATGCTAGAAGCTACATATGTACATAGGTACCTACTTATCAAGGATGTGGGAATGATCATGGCATTCTCATCCTACCTACCTACCCTCGGGAACGTACATTATACAGCAAAACAGTTACCAGAAGCATGATGTAGGATTCTTATGCCCTAGTCGTTATACTTGCCAAGTATCAAGTAGTATTATATCATGATGAAAAGTTTTCACTTTTCATCCAGGTTAGTAAAGTGATAGGTCTTGGCCGTAAGTCTAAAGTGTGTCGGGAAAACCGCGGGATGTCGACCTCCAAAACGTAGTACAATGTCTCCACGGCCAGCAGCAGCAAACGGCGTCACGCCCCAAGCTTTATCGTCTCAACGTCCACATGCCCGCCATGGAGCAACGAGAGCTCGAGTCGCTCGTCAAGGCTCTGACCAAGACCGTCGCTGCCAATGAAGCGCCCGAAAACGCCATTCTGTTGTTGGAGAGGCTGAAGAAGGATGTGAGGCCTACCGAGGAGATGCTGAGGGTGAGCTGAGCTCCTACTTCTGTTTTCCTTGTTTGCCAATCTGCCCGTTTTCTTTTGATTCTTTCTTTTTGGCCAAAACCAGAAAAAAGAAAAAAAAAAGACTTGTCATTAGCTTTGACTCTTTCAAAAAGAAAGGCTTGTTAAAAAAATGTGATGATATAAAAATGTAAAAAAAAAACAGGCTACCAGGGCCGGCGTCTTCGTTGGCAAACTACGAGCCAATCCGAACAAGGACATTGCTCGAGCAGCCGCCGAGCTCGTCATCAAGTGGAAGAAGCTGGTCGAACAGGAAAAGCACTCCAGACACCAAAAGGCAAAGAATGCCTCGCCGTCGTCGGCGCCCGCCTCGTCGCCTGCGGCGGCGGCGGCGACAGCGGCAGGCGGCGGACCGAAAAAGGCCTTCTCTGGCAACCCCGAGACACGCAAGCACAAGACGGACGGCGTCAGCACGGACCGAACCGACTCCACGACGCGAAACAACTGCATCGGCCTCATGTATGACGGCATCGCGTTTGGCAGCGTCGAGTCGCCCACCGACGTCATCGCGCGCGCCGTCTCGGTCGAGCACGCCGTCTTTGTCCACTTCAATCAGCAGGAGTCGGCCGAGTACAAGAAGAAGATGCGGTCGCTGTACATGAACCTCAAGAACAAGTCCAACAGTGCGCTCCGGCGACGCGTCTTGGCCGGCGACATCTCGCCGCAAAAATTTGCCACCATGACCGACGAGGAGCTCAAGAGCGAGGACCAGCGCAAAAAGGACAGCGAGCTCGAGAAGGAGAACATGAAGAAGGCCCAGGTGCCCATGGCCGAGAAGAGCATCAGTGACAGCCTCGAGTGTTCGCGTTGCAAGATGAAAAAGGTCAGCTACACGCAGGCTCAGACGAGGAGTGCTGATGAGCCCATGACGACGTTTTGCGAATGCATGAATTGCGGCCACAGATGGAAGGTGAGTGACCGAGACCCTTTTCTTCTCTGCCCTGTGTGTGCGGGCAAGTTCTACCGAAAACTGGTGCTGACCTTTTTCTTCTTCTTCTTTCTCTTCCGCTTCTCTAGTTTTCTTAGATGATTGGGGCTCGGAACAACGACAGACATCCAGCCTAGCGTTGAACAGCATTGATAGAAGGAATGATGACGTGATCGATGGTTGAGTCGGGCAAGCTGCAATACCATCAAGATTGATGATGAACGGCCTGGTGTGTTGACGTCTTTGCTTGTTCTTCTTCTTCTTCTATTCTTTTTTTTTTCCCCTCTTGAGACAGACTTTTTCAATTGTGGCCATTCGAGTCTATCCAATCAAAGAGAATCGGGACGGGGATTTCAGGAACGGAGTTTGGTCAGACACGCCCGACTATGATTCGGCCCGAGATGCTTCTTTTTTTTCTGTTTCTTCTCTTTTTGATCATGAACAAAGCCTCGCCTTTCTCTCTCACTCGCTCTCGAAAAGGAAGGCGTACGCAAAGTCGTGGTGAACCAGGTGAGTCCACAGACAGGGCCGACTTTTTTTTTTTTTTTTTTGCAAATGCCACGGAATTGTCTCGGCGCACACAAACATGTACGAGGGGGGCAGAGTCAGCATTGATAAATGCATAATGACGAAGAGGAGCTGCTTCAGCAGGGCAGAGAGCACAGCAGCCGGCATAATTAAGCAATGCAGATACACTAGGAATACATGGATGCAAATTCCCTTCTCTCCCCCTTCTCTCCCCCCTCCCTTGATCAAACCAGTCACGGAGGCCGAGGCGTGTCGGGAATTCCCAGCTCCGTAAACAGATGCGACGCCTCCTGCTCCTCGAGACCCAATTCCTTGATGTTTTTCCAAAACTTGCTCAGATGCCTGGTGCCCGAGTCGCACAGGACCGTGACGACACGACTTCCCTCGGGCAGGCTCATGGCAACGGCGACGGCAGCGACGCAGTTGACGGCGCTGCTGCTGCCGACAAAGATGCCGTCCTTTTCCACCAGCCACCGCGCCATGCGGCAGGCCTGCTCGTCCGAGACGCTGACGGCGTCGTCGATGAGGTCCTGGCCGGCTTCAAAGTTGCGCGTGATGCGGTTGATGCCGATGCCCTCCACCATCGAGTCCACCTGCTGTCTGCGCCGGGTCCCTTCCTTTTCCGTGTGCGAGTACATGACGCCGTGCCTGATCTTGTTGTACAGTCCGCTGCCTTGGGGGTCGGCGAGGACGATTCTCACCCTCTTGCCGCCGCCGCCACCACCGCCGCCTGCTGCTCCCTTGAGATACTGCGATACGCCAGAGATGGTGCCTCCAGTCCCGGCACCGGCCACAAAGGCATCGAGACGGCCCTGTGTTTGCTCCCAAATCTCGGGACCCGTCGTGTGCAGATGAGCTTGCCAGTTGGCGTCGCTCTCGAACTGGTTGGCAAAGAAACCCCTGCTCCCACCCGCCGTCGCAGCAGCAGCAGCAGCAGCAACAGCAGAGGAGGAGGAAGAAGAAGAAGGAGACGACGCAGAAAGCCTGGTGTGTTCCTCGGCACGTCGTCTCGCCAGGTTGACAAAGTGGTCGGGGCTGGTGATGGGCGCCACGGCCACCCGCTCGACCGTCGCGCCAAGATGGTGCAGCAGGTCCGACTTCTCGAGGGCCTGGTCGTCGGGCATGCAGATGTGGGCTCTGTACCCTTTTGCCCGGGCCAGCGTGGCCAGGGAGATGCCTGTGCTGCCGACGGTGCCCTCGTAGATGGTGTCGCCGCGATGAGGCACGAGGAGGCCTTGGACCTCGGCCTCGCGAATCATGTTGAGCGCCACCCGGTCCTTGGGGCTGTTTCCTGCGCCGTTGAGAAATTCTGCTTTGCCGAGAATGACCCTGCCCGTGGCCGCGGAGAGAGACTTGATTTCAATGAGTGGCGTGTTGCCGATGCATGCCTCTATGCCGTCGTACGAGGTGCCAGGCGGCGGCGGCGGCGTCTGGGCAGGAAAGTCTGCTGCTGCTTGCGACTCATGATCTACCAGTTGGACGGGGGCGCCCCAAAAATAGCTGCTCCTCCTCTTCCTTCGCTGTACGTCCGAATCTATTGACGAGAGGCCGCGGCGGTGGCGGCGTCTATGCTGGTAGCGATTCTCGAGATCTGGATACAAGTCTTTGAAGCCGAGCGTCATGAGGATGCCGGCTGTGAAGGCCAGAGCGACGGCGGCCGAGCCGTAGGCCTTGGGATGGTCGCTCAGGGACATGGTGACGAGGGCGAATGCGGACCCATTGCGGACCGTCGGGGTCAGGAGGAATTATGTAAATAGATATGTGAGTAAATACCGATATGAGTGAGAGTTGTGGTAATAGTCGTGTCTGGCTGCCCTGGGAGACGAATTGAAGCGGCTAAGCTAAGCTGCCCACCCACCCACTATTAGATCACTACTACTGTAGTTGCTCTGTCCAGAACGGGAAAGGAACTGCACCGACTGCCCCACTTTTACATGCATTACATACGATGCATAGCTTGCACTTTTGTTCAGGCACAAAACCGTTGTTGCCACGGCGAGAAATCCGGCCATTTCTCTCCCTCCCCCCTTCTCTCTCTCTCCAAGGCAAGGCGCCATGGACAGGTCCATGGCGGGGTCCATGGCGGCCCAGCTTTTCCGGCAGCTCTTCCACAGCCGGCCAGCGGGATGCCGCGCGAGACCAATTGCCTCGGCGGGCCGACGCCGGCGATACGCCACGAGGGCCTCTCTGGACCGCGGCATGAAGACCAACGAGAGTCGATGGCAGCAGCGGACGAACCTGCTGCCCGAGGACAGACGAGAAGAGTTTGCTCAGTACCCGTGGGTGTCGGCGCAGGATCTCAAGAAGCGGAGGGAGCGACCGCGCAAGGTCAAGATGCTGCTCCGCGACTTCATCGAGGGTACGTGAGGAACGCAGACGACGGTCAAGTCTGCTGTCAGGTCCAGTCAAGCAAGCAAACAAGCAAACAAGCCTGTCTGTATCTGCTTTAGACCTCCGTGGCTGACGCAAGAAACGGTGGCACCGCGTTAGACAGCCTGTACAACCCGCACTACGGCTACTTTTCCAAGCAAGCCGTCATCTTCAGCCCCGGACAGTCGTTCGACTTCCACGCGCTGCGCGACGATCTCGCCTTCCAGTCGGAGCTGGGCCGGCGGTATACCGACTTTGAGGACGCGCTTGACGACAGCGAGGGCGAGAATCCGGCGCGGCAGCTGTGGCACACGCCGACGGAGCTCTTCCGGCCCTTTTACGGTGAGGCCGTGGCTCGCTACCTCGTCACCAACTACCGCCTCACCACCTACCCCTACGACGATCTGCTCATCTACGAAATGGGCGCCGGCCGCGGCACCCTCATGCTCAACATACTCGACTATATCCGCCAGGTCGACCCCCAGGTCTACGCCCGCACGCGATACAGCATCATCGAGATCTCGGACCACCTCGCCCGCCTGCAGAGCCAGCACCTCGTCTCGACGGCCGAGTCGCGCGGCCACCGCGACAAGGTCGACATTGTCAATCGCTCCATCTTCGAGTGGGACCAGTACGTCCCCTCGCCCTGCTTCTTCCTCGCCTTTGAGGTCTTTGACAACTTCTCCCACGACGGCATCCGCTACGACATGGCCACCGACGAGCCCGAGCCCCTCCAGTGCCACGTCCTCGTCGACTCGGCCGGCGACTTTTACGAGTTCTACCTGCCCTCCCTCGACCCCCTTGCCGCCCGCTTCTTCCGCGTCCGCCACGCCGCCACCGCCGGCCACTATCCCCGGCCCTACCCGGCCAGTCCTGTCCTGCGCCGCCTCGTCTCCAGCCTGCCCCTGGCCGCCAACCTCTCCGACCCCGAGTACATACCCACCCGCCTCATGCAGTTCTTTGACGTCCTCGACGCCTGCTTTCCCGCCCACCGCCTGCTCACCTCGGACTTTGACCGCCTGCCCCAGGCCGTCAGGGGCCTCAACGCCCCCGTCGTCCAGACCCGATATCGCCGAAAAATGGTGCCCGTCACCACGCCCCTGGTGCGCTCTCCCTCTACACATGCACTCACGTGTACATTCTTTTCTTGCTATCCTGCAAACTAACACAAAAGGGGTTTGCGCGGCATCCAGGTCCACCAAGGCTACTTTGACATACTCTTCCCCACAGACTTTCGCATCACCGAGGCCCTGTACCGCGCCATCACGGGCAAGTTGACCCGCGTCATGCCCCATGGCGACTTTATGCGTCGATGGGCCTACGTCGAGGACACCCAGACCCGGAGCGGAGATAACCCCCTCCTGACGTATTACAGGAATGCGAGCGTCCTCTTGACCGTGTGAAAAAGGGACACACGTTACGTGAATCGTGTCAGGCTTTCATGTTGAAAGCTGAACCTAAACGTCTGTCTGTATATACATATCTTTCGAACGAGGGGAAAAGGTACAAACAGTATTGGAAAGAAAGACGGTCTTGTTATTTTATGGATGACGAATCTCATGTCCTCTTTTTGTTCATGGCATATCCAAGGTACCCAAGTATCATGTCTGTTTTTGTTCATGACATAATCCAAGGTACCCAATTACATACCTGCCTACTACCAAAGTCAAGGGGGACACATGGCCGGCATCATCATCTTGCGCATAGACAGAAACAAACAACATTTCAATCTCGTTCAGTACACTCAATTGACCGGTAGCTAATCTTGACTTCGTGATTGTAGCAATGATTTCATCTTTTCATCATCTAGTCCACCTCCCCTTAGCAACCATGCAGACTCGACGACGACCCGTACATACTCTTCTCCAGCATCATGAACAAGGACAGATCTAAGAAGAAGAAAAAAAAAGAGAAAAAAAATATGGGGGGATATCGCTGTATTTTGAATTTGTAAACTTTTTTTCCCACCTGCCCTCACACTTTTAACTTCTCCTCTAGCCACCTCCGAGCCTCTTCGACAGCCTCGTCAATCTTGTCCGGCTTCGTTCCCTGGCCCTGACGCGTGGGTTCTTTGCCCCCAGATCGGCCGCCGACCACGCCTGAAACCACCGATGCCCACTGCTCGGCTGTGACGCCCTTGGACGCGAGACTCTGTTGGAGGACAAGGACAGTATCAGTACAGTCAAATCGTTATGCTGGTGGAGAGGAAAAAGAAAAAAAGGACTGGAAACAGGGGCTGCTGAGAATGAACCAACGTACCGAGCCCACATAGACGCCGTGGACGACGGCGCCTTCGTCCTCGCCGCCGCCAAAGACATACGCGGACCTGGCCTTGTCTTTGGCCTGCAGGTGCTTCAAGACTTCCGCCAGCGCCTTGGCGTTGGCACTGATCGGCAGGCGACCGACAAAACAGTCCGAATCCTTGGCCTCGTCAAAGTGCTTGACCACGGCGCCCACGGCGGCGCCGGCCTCGGCCTTTTGGCGCTTCTTCTGCTCGGCCACGACCGACGTCGCAATCTTCTGGAAGCGCGTGTTGAACTCGTCCTTGGTTAGGGTGGAAATGACTAGCTGGCTCAGCTCCTGAGACACGACCTTGACCTGGGCGTCCTTGGCCGGGCCAAAGGGCAGGGCGTCGAGCGCGTCCAGCTTCTTGGAGAACTCGGCTGCCTCGCGCTGCACCCCGTGCGCCGCCTCGCCCGTGTACGCAATGATGCGTCGGATTCCCTTGGCGATGCCGCTCTCCTCGACGAGAACCAGGTCCTTGATGAGGCCGGTGTGCTCCACGTGGGTGCCGCCGCAGAACTCGACGCTGTACTGACGCCACTCCTGCTTCTTTGGATCCCTGAGCATGGTGTCGACGTCCATGCCGATTGACACGACGCGCACGGGATTGGGATACGTCTCGCCAAAGACGGCGCGGACGCCCTCGATCTGACGAGCACGATCCAGGTCGACATCCTTGGCGTAGATGTTCGCGTTGCGGCGGATGTACTGGTTGCTCAGGTCCTCGATTCTCCGGAGCTCCTCCACCTTGACCTGAGCCTTGTGCGAAAAGTCGAAGCGCAGCTTTTCATTGTCTACCAAGGAACCCTTCTGGTTGATGTCGTCGCCGAGAACCTCCCGCAGCGAATGGTTCAGCACGTGAGTGCCAGAGTGATTGTTGCGGATGGGCGAGCGACGGAGCTCGTCATACTCGCAGATGACGTCGTCTCCCGCGGACAGCGCACCGTATTCCACGTAACCGCTGTGCAGGACGAAGCCACCGTAGTTCTGAACGTCCATCACCTTGAACTCGGCCACGCCATCAATCACGATACGGCCCGTGTCGGCCACCTGACCACCAGACTCGGCGTAGAAATTCGTCTTGTCCAACAAGATGCCGATGGCAGATTGTATCGGCAGGTCTTTGGTCGATGTGTGGAAAGCCTTGCCGTCGAAAACGAGTTGAACCTTGCCCCGGCTGTCACCCTTGACAAACTTGGCCTCGTCGTTGGTCCGGACGACCTTCTGCTGCTCGAGCTGGGCAATCTGATGGACGTCGAGCTTGGCAAACGAGGCGACGGACGCCTTGACGGCCTTGCTCGCTTCGCGGGCCTTGTCCTTGGCCACATTGACCTCGTTTTCATCAATCTGCAGCCCGCGCTCTTCCGCCATGATTTGGGTCAGGTCGACAGGGAAGCCGAAAGTGTCGTAGAGACGCCAGACAATGTCGCCCTGAAGCTCCTTGTCGCCGTCCTTGCTGGCCTTGGCAGCGTACTTTTCAAACTGGGCCTCGCCTCGGTCCAGCGTCCGCGCAAAAGCCTGCTCCTCCTCGTCGAGAATCTCCGAGATGTCTTGCTGTTTCTTGACGAGTTCAGGAAACTGCCCGCCCATGTGGGCGACGAGAGCGGGGAGGATTTGCGAGAAGAAGCTGCCGATTTCCGCGTTGAGGTACTTGCGGGCGTATCGCGCACCTCGCCGCAGGATTCGTCGAATGACGTAGCCGCGGCCGTCGTTGTTGGGCACGGCGCCGTCTGAAATGGCAAATGATAGAGTGCGGATGTGATCCGCAATGACTCGATATGCCGTGTCGATGCCGTCGGCGTCGTCTTTGCCGTACTTGTCCTCGTAGGGTCGGACGCCGGTGACGTCCTGGATCTGCTTGAACAAGGGCGAGAAGCAGTCGGTAGCGTAGTTGGAATCGGTCTCTTGCAGGGCAGAGACGATGCGCTCGAAGCCCATGCCGGTGTCGATGTGATTGGCAGGAAGCGGCTTCAGGCTTCTATCCTTTTGCCGGTCGAACTGTATGAAGACGAGGTTCCAAATCTCCACCACCATGGGGTCGTCCTGGTTAACAATGTGCGCCGCATTTCGACCGCCAACCTTGTCGTAATGAAGCTCGCTGGAAGGACCGCAGGGGCCCTGATCACCCATTTCCCAGAAATTGTCCTTCATGTCTCCGGGAATGATCTGATCTGCGGGCATGCCAATGTCGAGCCACAGCTGCCTGGCCTCCTCGTCTGGCGGCAGACCAAGCTCCTCGTTGCCCTCGAAATATGTCGCGTACAGGCGCTTGGGGTCGAGGCCGTAGACCTTTGTGAGGATTTCCCAGGCCATCTCAATGGCCTCCTTCTTGAAGTAGTCGCCAAAGGACCAGTTTCCCAGCATTTCAAAAAAGGTGTGGTGGTAGCTGTCCTTGCCGACATCGTCGAGGTCGTTGTGTTTTCCGCCGGCGCGGATGACTTTCTGAGTATCGGCGGCACGCTTCAATTTGGACATGGGATCGGATTGATTGACGGTGCCCAGGAAGATGGGCTTGAACTGGTTCATGCCGGCGTTGGTGAAGAGCAAGGTGGGGTCATCGTAAGGGACGACAGAGCCCGAGGGGACTGCCGGCAAGTGAGGGTCAGTACGTTGGTGGTGCCATTGCTGGTGCCGACGAGGCAGTCATCAAGTGAAAAGCCGCGATTTTGAAGGCGAGAATTGAGAGAATTGAGGTTGCTTTGGGAGGGGCAGAAGTTGTTCGCGCACCTATCGTATGACCCCGCTGCTGCATGTAGTCAAAAAAGGCCTGGCGCACGCGCGCAGACGGCCATTTGAGCTCGCTCATGGTGGTGGCTGCGGATGACGACCGGTATCTTGACTGCCTCGCCGATAGTCGTTGTTGCTGGAGCGGTTGCAGTGGGAGGAGGAAGAGGTGGTGGGTTTGGTAGAAACTTCTACAAGACTGGGCCAAGAACGAGGGGCCGAGTACAAAGGCAGGCCGATGCCCCCCCCGGGGCCGCCGCCAGATTTTTTGGCACGACCGTTGTTGGCTTGGGCTTACCGACCACCACCACCACCACCACAAACACCTGCTGCTCAGGGAAGCAGCCGCAGCCGCAGTAGAAGCAGTAGCAGCACCAGCACCAACACCAACACCAACACCAGCAGCTCGAATTTGGTCACCGCCGAGGCCGCAGCTTCTCCAGCACAGCGCCAGCATAGGTAGAAGAAACCCACGCACCCGGGGAAAATTAATAACAACCTTGCGCCACAACGACGACCTCGACTGGCCCCGATTCGTTCCAATTCGTTGCGGGATACCACCGCTTGATTCTCTTGACGTCGCCAATCCGGGTCGTCCCACGCGCGCGCGCTGCCCAGCCCTTCCCCCCCCCCCCCCC
>JMQE01001457.1:0-19800 GCA_000731825.1 Hypocrella siamensis | reverse complement strand
CCCCCTTTTTCCCCAAATAAACAAGACCATCGTGTACAACGCCACCCCGCGACGGGAAGCTAACCAGGTGCAAGCCTCATGCTCGCGGGTTTGACACGCAAAGCCATCCTCTGGCTTTTCTCGCCGCAGTGCTGGGCCTTTTCGGATTCAGCGATCTTTTGAGTCTGTCCATGCCCGAGGAGTTGGGGTCTTTGTATTATTGGGCGACACAAGGTAATATCTGAGCCAGACACAACGTCTCACTTTTTTTCCCTGCTCCATCTTTACGACACTTGTCTCTTTCTTTTCGTCTCTCTCCCGGCGCTGTTGTGGTTGATGGCTGACCACCTCTCCCAGCACCGCTTCGAGCATTCGTGTCCCTCGTGCTCACTTTCTACATATACGCGTTCGGTCCGTCGTCACCAATGTACGGCGGCTCAATGAGCCCCTCCAAAAGACGCGATGATCCGTCTTACATGGCGTCCAGTTGGGGGGGTGATGGCCTCAAGAATCGAATCATGTTCACCTTCATGTTCATCGAAATGATTGCCTGGTTCTGGCTTTGGGTGACGCTCAGGGAGGAGAGGCAGGGCGTGGTAGATAGGATGAGACGAAAGAATGCTGCCCTGGCCGCTCACCAGCGTCATGATTGAGCGGCTTGCTGGAATGCGCGGATCATTCGGGGGGGAAGGAGCGGTCATATCCGCCGGCGTCATCAGTTCTTTGTCTAGTATACCCCTATCTTGCGTGGCTTGTCTAAACAGGAGCCCACACTGCGAACCAGGCGCTGCAAATATGCAAAGCGCTGTCTGATGTGTCTTGCTTCAGAGCGTTGGTCGGGAATTTTCGATAAAGTCGAGTCCCAGATCGACATCAGCCGATCTATGTTTGTTCTGTTTCTGTTCCAAAGAAGGACCCTCACATAAAGCGCCGCGCCTATTTTCGCACAACTGCAACGACTTTTCATTAGGCAGATATGGGGCGCTCATCCTCTTGATCCACCATGACCTGTGGCATGCGCTGAGATCTGCACAGCTTTGCACTTGGCTCGCTATAACAAAGGCAAGTCCAGGATACGTACATACGTGCATATCTCAGGGTCCCATAAGGACACTGCAGCGTGCGCTGAGTTGTCCATGTAAGCTGTCCTACCGTGCGAAGAAACACTTTGGTCCCAAATAAACCACTAGTCCACCAACATGCCGACGTTCTCCCGGGCACCTACCGATGACTTCATCCCGCAGCGCGCCCATTCTAAGGTTCTACCACAAACCCACGCACAACAATGTCTTCGTCGTCGTCGGGAGGATCCGAAAAGGCCCCATGGGACAACGACACGAAGCAAAAGTTTCAAACGTACGCATCGTTATGTCTGCCCGCTCTTGCCCGCCTACTGACCAGCGGCCAGAAAATCAAAGAGCGAGTTCTACGATCCATGCCAAGACGCCGCCCAACGAAGCTACAAGTGCTTGTTCCGGAACGGAGGCGACAAGACAATGTGTGGAGAATACTTTCAGTACGTGTGTGCTGCTCTTGTGTGTATATGGCGGGGGAGGGCTAGGCTGAACTCTCTACAGGGCATATCGCGACTGCAAGGCAGCCTGGGTAGGCTTGGTCACCCCTGGGTACGACAAAACTGCGCGCCAGGACTGACTTTCTGAACAGACTGAGCAGCGGAAGAAGGAAAGGAGGGGGTTTTGGAGCTGAGAGACGGACTGGGCTGGTCGTGGGCGGAACGACAGGGTCGGCTCTCGCTGCTTGTCTCTTTACAAGTCTCGTGGTGGAAGCGGCCTCTTTGAGCTTCTTGATGCCAGTGCATGATCATTGAACTTTTGAATTTCGAGTTCAGATTGGCCTGTCTATGCCATCTTGCACGCTGGGAAAGGTGCGTCCTGAGATGGAAGATACGCAGGAGTCTATAATCATGCCCGGTTCCTGCCACCACTTCTTCATCTGGTGCAATGCGGATAAGAAATCCTGCCACGAGGGGGCGAGGTACACATCTAGGCGAATCAGGCGTCATGGGAGACGGCATGGGCACAGACTTGGCTCTTCCTACTAGAGGTCAATACTTAGAATGTGCCAATTCCTCTTCCAAGTCTGTGCTTAGGAGAAACGAGTGGCATCAATCGCTGTTTCTGCAAACAGCCCGATTCTCGTCTCGTTTCCACAAGAAATAAAGTGGAAACCAGGAATTGGCCCATTGCATAATAACCTTGTGGTGAGCGCCACCATGGAGAAGAGCAGCAATGTGAGCTGCCTACTGGCGTCTCAGTCGCGTACAGTGCTTTCGGTACTGTACTACCTTTGTCACACCCAGACTGCACGCCCCCGCCAGGAACCCGCCAGAACTTTTTAAAGCCGGCCCTAAGCACAGCTCGGACGACCGACCCATCTCGCGATTTGGCCTAGAAAATATTAAAAAAATAAAATAAAGGTCAGTGTCCTGATTGACCGGCTCGACACCTCACATGTCATGAGCAGTCAACGCCCTCGTCTCAGGAACGGGGTTGATCTGCAGCTTCAGTCAGCTTTTCAAGATGGAAATTGGGCCGTGGCCGCGCGGCTCGCCCAGCAGCGAGCTCGCACCTTCAACGACCAGTACTTTGACGTAAGTGCTGTCCACCATTATACGCGCAATGATTTGCACCTTGCTGCAGCACGCTCACAAGAGACGACGCAGATTGTCAAGATTTGCGCAGAGAGCCAGCTGGACGACCCGGTCGCCAAGTTTGCCGCCGTCGTCGCCACTGAGCAGTATGTCAAGAACGGCACCGTGGTCAAGGACGTTGATGCCCTCGACTTGCTGGAGTGGGCAACGCTCGGCTTGGTGCCCGGAAGTGCATTCGACGAGATGCTGGGACCTCTGCGGGTCCGGGCTGTGAAGGCGGCCCCAAAGGACAAGTTGGCTGCCACGAGGTGTTTGCAGTCGTGTTTGCTGCATTGGGATCTGGTCAGCGCCCAGCAGGTACGGGCAATGAGGCTTCTTTCTTTTTCCTCTTTTTTTTCTTCTTCTTTATCTTCTGTTTCTCTCCCCTCTTTCTGTGAGTGAAGCTGTTGACCAATTCTCAGATTGCCGCAATCCTCGATCGAACTTTTCACCAGGAGAGGGAATTTATGTTTTGGAACATTGTCATCACCCATCTGCTGGCGGTATGTGTTGGTGGCGTCACGTCCCATTCGCGTTGTTTCGCATCTAATCCTAGCTTTGGCCACTCAGGTGCGCAGCCAGACATCGCCGAACCAGAAGAAACTGTACGGGATGCTGGCTCTGAAACAAATCGAGCGCGCAGCTCAAGTCACCGAGCAGGCCCGTGTCTCTCCATCTGACGAGGAGACCCCTGCCCGGGGCATCAAGACGGAGGAGGAGATACTGCTGCTGTACGAGATTGTGCAACATCATGCAACGCCCGGGGATCTGGCCAAGCTCATATCCAGCCCCGTTTTCTCTCCACTGTCGCAGTTCCGAATGGGCAGAAAAGAACTGTTCCAGCGTGTTGTTGCGGGTTACGTTCAACGAAAAGAATGGGAGCTGCTGTTTGATCTGTGTCATGATTGTCTGTCCGACTCGGACGAGGCTGGGGAATACTCCTTTCTGGCGTGTGACTGGTCGGTGTGGAAACAGTTCATCGATGCGGCGGCCCATCTGAGGAGTTCAAACACAGAGTAAGCCCTGCGTCTATTGCTCACAGTGTCGATGTGTTGAGCTGATGACAGTGACTCTGCAGGATTGTCCCCAAAGTGCAATATTTGCTGCTTCGTCTGAAGCGTTCAAAAGGCCTCAAACCCATCTACAGGAGAAACATCCTGCTCGCAAGAGTCTTGGCCAGCTTCTCACTCATCACCAACGACCAAGACGACGTACAAGACGGCAGGCCATGTTCCTTGCGACTGCATGAACTCCTTCACTACATTGATGACCAGAAGTCGAGCGCCGCTTGCTTTGATGACATTAGAGAGTTCCTGGAGCAGCTCGACGGGCCTGGGCTGAACTATGTTGTCCACGAATACAGCGTCAATTTGGCCAAAGCAGCCAAAGATGCTGTGGCATCTGCCAGGATCAACCTCCTTTCGATGAAGATGCAGTTCTTCGAAGCAACGTGCCCGATCTCCGGAGAAGCAGCTGCCGTCGACGCTCCGGGCCCCAAAGGTGTCGTCTCTGATGGGAGCTTGGCATCGGAATCGCCTCGTTTACGCCTGCGACAGATTGCGTCTGCAGCGACGGAAGCTTACCTTTCAGCAAGCAGAGACTTGGCAGACAAGACGGTGATCAAGGATGAGGTATTACCTGAATTGGCCATGGTCGTGGCATTCTGCAACGTGGAACTTGCTTTCGCAGGTCCGCGGGGATACGTGCCGCCCCCTCCCTCGCCGCAATATCTGCTGCGAGCTCTCCTCGTTCTCGAACAGCAGGCCTCTTTGACGCCAAAGCACAGCCAACTGTCAATTCTCTTGGTGCGGCTCCATCTCCTGCTCGGTTCAGCCCACAAGAGTCGTTGCTTGTGGCGAGATCTTGCCGTGAAGCGAACCATTGTCGACTCCCTCGCGCCCATCTTCTTCGACCGGCTTTCCACAGTCTCGCCCGTCGTCCTGGGCTCGTCGGAAAAAAAGGGGCGGGAGCTGGCAGACACGTTGCGATCACATTATGCCACCTCACTCAACTTGAGAATGCCTAGAAAGCTGATTGATGCGTTTGAAGCGGGGGCGTATGGCAGCATCATCGACATGCCGCGGTACATTGAGCATCTGCGGTCCGGATGCACGAGAGCCATGAGTCTGGTGGAGGCGGCCAGGGCGGACAGGCTACTCGGCGAGCCCTGCGGCAAACTCCTGAACGACGGTCACTTCGGTGGGTTTCTCCTCCCCCCACTCCTCTTTGAGCTGAGCTTTGAGATTTTACCGCCGACGTGCTGAGCAGCTAACATGACGACAGATGATGTTCATGATGGCGTTGTTCTGAAAAACGTCGTAGACCACGGCTCATTTCCTTGCTGGGGTTGCAACGCCTCGACGCCTCTGCATGAAAAGCTCAGCCTTGGTCCTGCCCTCTCCGTACGTGAACACATCTCTCCGACTCACCTTGCTCACACAGCTACTGACAGACGCGAAAAAAGAGCGTCAGGTGTCATCTGGGGCTCCTTGCGGAAGCCTTCCAGGACATCTTATCCCACAAAGCTCCAAACGTGTACAAAGCAGGCGCCGCTGCCATGACAATTGACCACACATTTGTTGTTGAACTGATGAGCCAGATCGGCAACTCCCTGTCCAAGTTCCTGCACAGAGCCTCTGCGCACTGCACGGCCAGCGAAGTGCTGTACTACGAATCCGTCCACCTACTAGCCACCTCGATACCCCTGTGCGCCAACATGGACCGGACGAAGCCCCTGCCGGATGTCCTCCAGGCCATTTTCGACGCGGTCAAAATGTCGATATCAACCCAACTCGGGCATCTACCGAAGCAGGACGGCACGATTGCCCAGGCGATGGCCGGGCTTCAATCGCTACATCGAATAACCATGCTTCACGACACAGGCATGGCAGCGAAGCTCGCAACCTCGTGGGTCCTCGCCTCCAACGATTGCGCGAGAGAACGCGACCGCTCCGGAGGGAGCAGCCTGCCCAAAGAAGTCGTTTCTCAAGCCAAGGCGCTACAGACATGCGCTGAGGCGGCCCTCAGAGACGGAAAAGCAGCCATGGCAAGACTCGAGAGCGAAGTAGGTGCGGTCGCCGACTTCAGCACAAGGCTGAGAGCATGGGCACTCGAAGGCGCCGGTGAAGAGGAGCTGCTGACTGGCATGGTCGAGGACGCGACGGTGAGCGGGCTGGTGGAAAGCTGGAGGCAGAACATGGCTGGCTGGAGCAAGGTGCAGTGGGGTGCCGCTTGAGTCCCAAGCGGCTCAGGCTGCTGCGTCTTGCTCGTCGAGCAGAAGACGAGTTGAGGTATTTCTGGAAGCAAATCAGCCGAGTTGTCACGGTGCAAGCAATGAGATAGGCCGAAGCGCTACAATTAATGCTTTTGACCACGTAAAGAGAACTATGAAAAATTAAGGAAAAAAGGAATATTACAAAGTCCGCCAGCACTCTCAGTTGGCGCCATATACCTGGGTATGGCGGGAGGTTGGCCCTCTTATTGCTGCTGCTGCTGCTGCTGCTGCTGCTCCTGCTGCTACTGTTACTATTACTGTTGCTATCGCCGTCGCCGTTGCTGTTATTACTGCTGCTGCTTTTACTGCTACTCCTGCTCCTGCTGCTGCCGCTACCGCTGTCGCTGTCGCTGTCGTTGCTGCTGCTGCTGCTGTTCCTGCTGCTGCTATTGTTGCTGTTGCTCCTATTGCTGCTGTTGCTGTCGTTGCTGCTCCTGCTGCTGTTCCTGCTGCTGCTGTTGTTGCTGTTGAACAACTAGTCAGGCCGGTCAAATAGTCACATTTAAAAAAGACTGCGGATTCGTGCAAATTAGCGCTTTCCCGGGCGCTGCTCGAGCTCGGGCTACTGAGAAATTCCTCGTTAATAATTAATTATGTTGTGGTTTTTTGCGATCTATATAGGTGTATATAAATTATATAGGGGAGTTTGGTAATTAACTGGTCTAGACTAAATCCGGATATAATGGGGCGTTGGTCGCCCTAATAGTGATATTGGTCGCGCAAATAATAAATTTCCAATCACGGGGTAAATTCCCCAACCGTTTCTACGTATACTGTATTTGTCTGTATACGCCTTTCCACGGCCTAACTTGAGAAATGCCACCAGTTCCGGCATTCGTGGTGCTACAGCACCCCTAGAAAGAGTGAGTGAGTCCAGCTCGTATTCGATGACAAAGACGCGTCGAGACGTGGCAGTGGTAGTGGAAGTTTATGAAACACGTTTGTTTACATGCCTTGCTGAGAAACTGAATATCCACCCATTTTATTCTATCTGCCGTGGAGCAGCTATTGATGAGAAGCAGGCCATTCATTTGTTCCGTGAGTCAAATTTCATTAGATGGACTGGGGTTCTATCAAAACATCTCTTCTCTGCTTGTGTTCTCAAAGAAAGGGGAACGTTTTGCTAAAGCGACATATTAGGCTTCCTTTTTTTTTTGGTGAAGCTAAGTGTGAATAGGCAAGGAGTTAGTATCAATCCAAATCTTTCTGGTGGGGAACCCTCTTTACACGCTTGTGTGCGATGGGTTTCTTGGAATAGCTCTCTTGATTTGCTATGCTTCAGTGCAAACGCTGGCACCACTCCCGATTTCACAGTTGACCTCTGCCGTCGCCGCTCTTGTCATGCCGATCCATTGGACTCACAGGTGGCAAAAAACCCTCACAGAGAGGATCCTCGCGCCGAGCAGGATTGGGGATATCGCATACACCGAGCTCCTTGGCTCGCTTCACTCTTTGTGAATGACATCTGGCTTGTCCTTGCCAGCTGGAGCCGCGTCTTCCACCCCTGCCGAGTATCGGCCGACGGGTCGATCCGCAAACATGAGGTCGATTTCCTCTAGGGACTTGCCCGATGTCTCCTTGAAGTAGATGACGATGACGGGAAGCGTGACGGCTACGTTGAATGCCAGGCGTCAGCCACTGCGCAAAAAAAAAAAAAAAAAAAGACGCAGTTTCAGAGCATGAAGGGGGCAAGAACGCGGCTTTACCTATGAAGACAAAGTAAAACTTCCAGCCAATGGCGCCCAGTGCAATGGGGCTGACTTGTGCCCAAAAGGTCCCCGCGAGCCAGTTGCCGATGCTCGTGGCAAACGCGCATCCCTTGCCGCGGATCTGATACGGCATCACTTCTGACATGTATATCCAAGAAACAGGGCCGAAGGAAAGGGAGAAGAAGATGCTGACGCAAAAGAGGAAGACGACGCCGGCTATGCCGAGACCACGCCGTGAGCCGTCCGAGATTTGGCTGTCGATGACGGCCTCGCAGACAAGAGCAACGGTTATGGCAATGGTCCCATAGACGAGAGGTTTCTTGCGCCCCACACGATCGATCATGAAGGTGATGAAGAAGAGATCTGTCCAAAAGTGTCAGGCAGGAATTCACAGCTAGCTGTATATCTGACCGTCACTGTGGTTGGGTGCTTACTCGCAATCGGGCCGACGACATTGTAGATTCCCGCCATCAGCAGGTTTGTATTGCCGGTGAAACCCAATGCCCGATACAGGATGGTCTGGTAGTAGCCAATGACGTTAATGCCGGTGAACTGAGTAAAGACCTGCACCAAGGTTCCCAACAAGAGTCGATGGCGCCACTGGGGCACGCGGAACATGATCAGCCAGCCCGGTGCGGTGAGTGACTTTTCCCTGTCAATCGTCGTTTTGATCTCCAAAAACTCTGCACTGATCCAATCGTGGTTGCTGCCGTCGAAGTGAAGCTTTGTCAGGACTCGCCTGCCTTCTTCCAGGCGCCCCGTGGCGATGAGATGTCGCGGAGACTCTGGCAGCCACAGCAGGCCAACAAAGAGCAGGATCGACGGCAGAGCCTGGAAGGCGAGGGGAAAGCGCCATTGGAAGGACGAAGTCTCGGGCACCTGGTGAGAGCCGTATCCGACCCAAGTCGAGACGATGAAGCCCAATCCAATCATTTGCTGGGCAATACCAACAATGAGGCCGCGTATCTTGGGGTGTGCACATTCGGACTGATAGACAGGCACTGGAGAACAAGTTTCCGGGTCAGAGAGAGCACACCCGGTACGAATGGAAGAAATTTTGCTTTTGGCGACTTGACCTACCGCTCATCGATAAAAGGCCAACCGCGAAGCCGGCAACGATGCGACCCATCAGCATCATGACGACACTTTTTGTTTTGAACAACTCCCGCCCCCTACGGTCAGCAACACGTATTCTCATCATCATTTCGGGACCGGCAAGGTTGAGCTCCTACTGGAATGCTGCAGCTTGCAGAACAACGCCAACGGTACAGATGGCGCTTCCTGTGCCAATGGTCCCTCTGCGACCAAACTTGTCCATGATGACGCCGCCAAACAGAGCACCAAACACGGCGCCTCCGCTAAAGGTTGCATTGATGGCGCCCACGATGGACGAGGTCGACGTAGTTTCGAAGAAGTCGAGGAAATTCTGCGATGCAATGACATCGGTCATGACGCCTGAGTCATAGCCAAAGAGGAACGAGCTTTGCGAAGCATCAGATCCAGACTGAAAATACGCGGCCTCTGCAAATGTTTTCCATGCTTACCCGATTGCCGCGAAGACGGCCAGTCCTACGCTGTAGGCCTTGCCCATAATGATGAAAGTCCTCGACGTCGAGGTCGCATTAGTCGGGCAGAATACTCTGGTGCTCTGTGGGAAAGACGGGCGTCGAGAGGCAGGCAGGATTTCGAGCCGATCCAAAGAACAATAATAATAATAATAATAATAATGATGATGATGATGATGATGATGAAATAGTACAGCCTCGTCGAAAAGATGGGAAGCTGTCCCAACGCTCCCGCAAGGATTATTATATTGTCAGGCCAGCCTCATTCATGGGCATCTGAGACGCCCGCGACGCCCGCTCCTGGTTTTTTTTGCTCTTCACGAGGCCATGGCGTGTCCACGATGAGAGGAGGAAATTGCAAAAGAGACGGGCTTGATGGTTCGCAAGCTGAGGCGGGGTTCCGGGAGTGAAGCTGTTTGCTCTCGGAATCGGCAGATGGACGGACGATAGTGATAGTGGTGGCGTTTTGCCTTGCCAATCGACCTTGGTCTGGCCTCTTTTAGGGCAAGGCGACCGTCTGGGCAAGCGGTGGATTTGCGACGCAAAACCTCACGCCTCATCCCCATGAAACGTTTGGCAATTATGTACGTGAAAATCAACAGTTCTGCGGTCTTGAGTGTTTTGTCGCGTCCCATGCTGGAATGGAGCGGCTTGATGTCTCAGAAACAAGATGCCGCAGCATCGTAATGTAGCTCTTTGCCATGCATGCACGAAGGAGTGTGTCCTGATTGATTCCTGACCTGCATGTTCGTAGGCAGCAAGCGTCCCTCGCAAATTGCAAATTGAGCCCAAGACTGGCTTGACGAAAGAAAGCCAGATGTTTCTTGCGGTCGGCTAGGTTTTCGAGGTTGAACATGGGAGAGCCAGGTAGAGTCTTTGAGTCTCGGTAAGGCCAGTCACGTGTCTGCATGTGCCTCAAGCTCAGCAGCGGAGATTCGCTAGTCCGTCCAATTATGGTGCAAGTACCAGCAGCTTTCAGCATAGACATGAGTATTTATCCCCAGATCAGGCCAAACAAAGGGCTTGACCCTGTTCCATGCCACAAACGACCCTGAGGCCGAATACGATGCCGTCTCGACACAGCCCGTCAAGGACTCATGGACTGCCACATGGTGGTACGGCGCATCCTCGGCCTTTATGGTATCACCACGGCAAGTGCTTCGCTCGCACACGCGGCCAGATCATTGGCGGCGTAATGATCTGGCGGCGAAAATGTCGACATGCCTGCGGCCGAACTTGGCCACAATCGAGATCTCCTGATGATGTAGCATTTGCAAGGGCCGGGCCGCGGCAGATGGACAAAAATTCTTGTCCAGGTCTCGTCTGTCATGGATGGCGGCATCAACGAGGCTCCTTTGTAAAGGATTCTGTTGTTGTCGACATACAAGCGTGGTTTCATTGAATGAATGATTACTCCAGTTCGTCGTCGACTGGGAGCAAAGAAAATAAAGATCCAGGCACCCTGGTTGGCCCAAAACAACGACCTCTGGTCTTTGTGCTACGTGAGCCAGCAAAGTGCAGAGGAGCCGGACGATTGAGAAGCTGGGGGGTGTCGGGGACCTTACATGTACCTAGGTACCTATGTATCCACAGTACTGCGTCGCGTGTAGAGACACTTTTGTTGGCCCTATTTAGAGTAAGCACACAGGCCCTACATGAGACAAAAGTACAATATAAGAGGTCAAGTCAAAAGCACATGCATACCTACATATACTCAGGATTCACGAGGCTTATTGTATGTGGTGAGGTTGCACACTTTTGAACTCGCCTTCTGTGTACTTTCACATGGGTGGTCCTCGAGAACGACATCGACTCTCGTGGGGCACTGGACCCATCAACAAGATCTGGATCGAATGGACCGTCGGATTATTACATGCACGTTAGTAAGTAGTGACCCGGCGCAGCGCCCCCCGGGGGATTTCGCTCGTGCTGTATCCTTCGGGTAGGGAAAAGAGGCCATGATTGGTGTCTTGCATGCCTAATCAATGTTTCATGTTGACAACGTGTCTGGGACCTCCATCCTACAATTAGATACGAAGTAGGTAGGTCCTTTTGGTCTACAGCGACACGCCCACTGGACAAAGTTGACGACGACCACATGCACATCCACCTAGCTGCCCTCGTCCAACAGGAAAGGGGCGAAAAGTTTTCAAGGGCGTTTGCCCATTTTCTGCATCGCACAATCAATTTCCTCGATATCAATGTAGGTAC
This sequence comes from Hypocrella siamensis, assembly GCA_000731825.1. NCBI lineage: Eukaryota > Fungi > Ascomycota > Sordariomycetes > Hypocreales > Clavicipitaceae > Hypocrella > Hypocrella siamensis. The sequence continues at coordinate 8,412 of JMQE01001457.1, read as the reverse complement.
GTACGTAACCCATGGACACGACGTGCGTTCTGTGTTCCAGTTCAGGATCCACGTCGGCGTCGACGGAGTCCGTCGTGGCAGCCCAAACAAGCCATCTGCCCCCCGAGTCTAGTATGAATAATATGGAAAAGAAAAAAAAAGGAAAAAAAGGAAAAAAAGGAAAAAAAAAAAAAGAAAAGAAAGCCTCCTTGGCTGTGCCACCTAAACTTTTGTTCTTCATCAACGTCAACGATGAATCTCGGCGATGAAACAAGTCTTAGACACCAAATACATGCATGCTTTTTGTACAAACGTATTGTACAACAAGACGTTTGCGACAAGGCGCACGCACAGTTTTTTGCTCTCCCTTGTCAGAGGTGAGAAGCGTGTCATCCACAGAACTTGTACGACGGCAACCAATTTTATTCCCTTCTTCTTCTTCTTCTTCTTCTTTTTCCCCCGCCCCTTAAGGGCCACGGCCCGTAAATTTATGTCCATGACGCGTGCGGGAAAAAAAACTTGCCCACCAGTCACTGGGCAGGGCGCACCTTCCTCGACTGCAAGCCTGACCATCCTCTTCCCCTCTTTCTGTGCAGGCAAATTAATGCTGCTGCTATCCACACGCACCTGCACACATACACACACACAAAGTGTTACTACCTCAAACCCACGAGCGAGCTGCACAGGTACGTATCCCCTACTGCGGCTGCTGCCGAACCTCCAGACTCTTTTGTCAGTGTCAAAAAGACAGGGGCTCTCGCTCGTCAACACGACAGCCTAGTAACACTCCATAATGATACCTTTTAGCCGCTTCTTGCGCCGCACATGACCACACCGCGTCCTAAACGTGCTGCTCCCGGGGAAAAAAAAGACAAATTCGTGTCCCGTACACGACGACAAATCCAAAGCGAAAGGCACGCCGCTAAAATGCGAAACGCACAGCAGCAAATCCATACATTGCATAAAACAGGACCTTTGAAAATGACTACGACAAGAGAAAAATAGAGGGCTGGAAATTGCCGCGCCAGACCTCCTAGGCGTTGACCAGAAGTGAACTACGCAGAGCAAGCGGGCCGTGCCGAAAAAGAAGCGGGATGCCAAGTCTCCGGCCACATGATGGTACTAAGACAGGGTGGTTGGGGTGAGATTTCCCCACAGAGACGAACGTCCATAGGTACCTAGGTACTTTGTAGGTACTACAGTACATGCTTGGTAAAGTACTAGGTACGAAGCAAAGTCTGCAGACTTTTTGATGTAAGAGGGTGTATGAAGGCCCTGCTGTTGCGAATCTTTTGGGCCTGGTTAAAATGTGAAACGGTCTCGTCATACAATACTTGCAAAACATTGCATTGTCGCGCATAATTGGGTTCTGCAGTGCAAGTCATTAGTAAAATCGACTCGAATTCGGGTGTCCGATAGCGGGCCATCATCACCGAAATCGCGACTTTCGCATGTATTGGCTTTTTCTATTTTGGCCGTCTTGTGCCCCCCCGACGAAAACGCTTCTAATCTGCTGCTTATGCTTATGCTTATTAAATGCACCCGTGTGGCTGATGCGCCGTGACATGTCCAGAATCCAAATGCCGCCCTGAAATGTATGAGAAGAGAGAGAAAAGAGAGAGAAAAGAGAGAGAAAAGAGAGAGAAAAAAAAAGGGGGAGAAATATGTACTATCGAGACTTGAAGACACCGTCCGGTTGGCCAGAGGTCAAATGACTGTGACTGGCTGAAGGTCGGTCCCATTCCCACCAAAGCTCAAAGACCTCGTCTCGGGCCTTGGTCCTCCCTTGGCCATTGCCAGCATGCCCGGGCTGCTCGTGCTCGGGCTGCTCGGGCCTCTCGGCCCTGTGCAAATAGACTTGCCGCAAGCTGTCGCCGACCACCTCGGCGTCCAACAGCAGGTAGCTCTTCTTTTGACTTGCGGCAAGTCGATCACGCATGGGGCCCAGGCTCCATTCCCAGTCGTCGCCCGAGCCCGACTCGGTAAAGGTGCTCTCCATGCGGCTCAGATCCAAGGTCGACGCGATGCCCCTGTCATACTCAACGATGCTATAGCCGTTTGTCAGTACCACGTTGGTCCCAAACCGCCAACGCTGGAACAAGCAGCCTCCGCAGAATGGTGTGATCTTGGCCATCTTGTCGACCGGCGCCCGGTGCCACGTCTTCCAGTGGTGCAGACTCAGCGGCCACTGCCCGGACTCGTAGAAGCCGCTCAGGTCGCCGCCCATGTCAAGCTGGTGCAGGCCCGGGATTTTGGTGAAGTTGGTGCTCGTCTTCGTGTCGATGCAGTACTTGAGCATACCGTCGCCCTCACGAGTCGGGCTCTCCTCGAGACAGGCTCCGACATGGGGCTCGAGGAGGCGAAGCATCGGGATCGAGAGGAATATCCCACTGCCACCGAAAGCCATGTGACCGATGGCCTCCACCGCACCTCTGTTCTCCGAAAGACCTCCCATGTACGCAGGAATAGAAGCATCCTGCCTGTCGAATGCCTCGGCGACGGGGAAGAGCGACGGAAAGAAGGTGTCGTCGTCGATGATGACGGCCCATTTCGTTCGGGCGTCGGCGAGTCGAAGAAGGTCGCCAAGCACGATGAAGTGCTGCTCATTGACACCGATCGACGGGTCTTGGGGTCGCCTGCCAATGAAGTGGATTCCCGACTGATTAAATTGCGACGTTAATTTTCTCATTTTCCGATCTGAAAAGTTGCCGTCGTCGGTCACAATGGCCACTAGGCGAGCTTGTGTGTCACCCAACCAATGTTTGAGCTGGGGAATTGACGATTTCAATCTCTCTGAAGAGGACGCAACGCCAAATACGAACTCTGCATAGTCGCGCTTCGGGAAAGGAAGAGGCACTTGGACGGTGATGGGGTCGCACGGCGGATGTGAAGACTGAGACCCGTTACACGACAATTTTGAATCCAAGACTTTACCGCCGCCCGTCTCAAATAGAGGTGCAGTGTAATTGACCACCATGTCTCTTGACGTTTCGGCATGTCTGACTCCACGGATGCATCGTTTCTGGTAGATTATTTCCTTGGTGAAGTCGTATTCGGCGCGGCGTAGGTAGTCCAACCCGGGGCGACAAGGCGGCGATACCCGAAGCTTCTCGGGCAGGGCGGCCTCCAAGCCAAGCGGAAGCGCATATCGCAGGCGTGATTCTGATCTTTCGAACGCCCCAAAGCCGAGAAGCAAGAGGCAGGCGACGCAGACGAGAGCTACTACGGGTGTCCTTGAGCGAGGCGAGACTTTGAAGGGGCGAAAGGCAACCCCCATGGTAGCCTGCGCGGTTTCCACAGCCGAGCAGTTGGTGAACGATCAGTGTCTGGTGTCTAGATAGCTTTGTTGGCGTGAAGCGAGAGAGAAGAAGGAGAAGAAGAAGAAGAAGAAGAAAGAAGAAAGAAGAAGACGACGGAGCAGAAGAAGGGAAGCCGGGTCGAAGTCGGATCTCTGGGTTGTCGGAATGAGGGAACAACAAAGAGGATAATAAGAAACCAAGCTGAAGGATCCCTATGCCTTGACCGGTCGAAAGAGGTCAATCAACAGATGGAAATGGGAAAGCGAGCGGACAGATGAAATTCATCAGAGAGCTGAGAAGCTGTGGTCGTCGTCAACGTAGCCACTATCGTCGTCGTCGTCTTTTATCGTCGTCTACGTCGCAAGGCCACAAAAGCCAGCCGATGGAGTGATGCTTCAGCCCGTGATATAGAGACAGGCGGCTGACGGCAAGCGAGGGCCAATGACGACGACAGAATCAATGCAGAGTCCTGGAAAAGAGAGTGTCAGAGGAAGAACAGAGTGGGAAGAGGGCGGCTGCATCAATGATTGATCGATCGGGACAAGGCAGCCTGGCAGCCTGGCCAATGCACGACGGCGATGACGCACCCAATCTTTTTTCCTACCATGTAGTATTATGGCCCAGCCAGCCAACCAACAAGCTCAAATCCCGGCATATACTGCATGAGAAAGAAAAGGAAAAAGAGGGGGTTGGGTCAAGTTGGAGAGAATGATTGAGAGAGAGAGAGAGAGAGAGAGAGAGCCAGCGAGAGGACAGAGGCGATCGGTCGGCCAGGGGCCGAGGGCCTGCAGTTCACCATTCTGCAGGCATGATATGAATCGACGAGGCATGGCCCATGACCTACCTGTCTTGCCTTGGAAAGTTGACCAGAATTAATGGCCGTTTGTTGGTTAGCGGCAAGCCCAAGCCCAATCAAATGGGCCTTGCCGTGCCATCCATGTAAGTCATGCAAAAAAGTCAGGGTTTAGTATATTGTGCGATGCTGCTGAGGTGGGTCCTAGGCACATGTATTGTAGATTAGATACAGTAGTACCCCGTACACGGAGCACGTGTTGGTGATTAACCATCCCCCTATTTCTATTCGGGCTGGTATCACTTTTGACCGCCCCTTATCTGCACGAGAGGGAAGTGGCAGCGTGGTGCGGCTGGGTGGCTCGTGCCGCTCCCATCCACCCCACCAAAAAACATCTCTCACAGCACACATCATGCGAGGACGGGATGACGACTTCCAGAACCGGTGCCGTGCATCGTGCCCCTTCTCGTATCCCTATCCCCGTCAGCCAGCAGTTCCCGCCATCTCACTCAGCGTTGAGCCGCCGCAAGTCCAAGTTGCGTCATACGGAGAGGAACACGAGGTACATTAACCCCGCCACTGCACTCAAGCAGGCAGATGCAGTCTACTCGGAGCAGCATGACTTGAGAGCTTGATACCGGATTCTGACCAGCTGGGTGGCTCAGCCACTCTTGCATCTTGAGGTTCCATCCATTGCCTGCTTTCAAAAATCTCAAACTCTCGAGCAAGGTCGACCAGCAGGAACAAGACCAACCAACAATCCACCGATACAGGAAATGCTATTCCTTCCCCGAAGTCTGTCCCCCATTGCCTGAAGGGGAACAGGACTAGCATCGTGGCAATCGTTCCATTCCAAACGTCAGCAGAGAGCGCAATCTGCCACGTTGAATGTTTCCAAGGCCGCAGCTCGCCGGCATGTGCAAGCGTGGGATGGGATGGGATGGGTCGTGGTCCGGCCCCCGACGCCATGAAACAGAACGGAGCAGCAGCGCCTCACCCGGCCCTAGGAGATTACACGTTTATTTTTGATACATCATAAACCGCTTCAATTGAAGCAATTTGTGGCTTCGTGCTGTCCTTTCTCTGCGCCTGTCGTATGCTGCGACCTTTTCTCCAGAAGATTTTGGTACTCAACTCGCCATGATAGCCAAAAGGAGCTGCACAATCACCGAATTTGTGTCGGCACGGCACACAACAAGACTCCCTCAGAAAACGAGGAACACAATGCTCTTTGCAGAACCCCGACATGCGCAGAAGCTGCCACGAAGAGCGGAGCCGGATCGCCATAACCCAGCATCCCGTACAGACAGACACGGCGTCTGCGTCCATTTGAGCTCATCGAACATTTGGGTCCTCTGAGTGCCTTTCCATGCTGGCCCTGTACATGCTTGTTTCGCGAGCTTAGGAGGGCAGCCAGGTACGCATAAAGAATTGTCCGAGAGGTCTTCCAAGGTTCCATCTGGGAGCTTGACGATCGTTTGTAAGCATGGGGTCACCGACACGATTGACTGACAGCCGCCGTCATCTGTTGCATCTTCGTGCATTGTCCTCTTTCTTGTCCAGGCATCAGCCTCCCTCTGCTCTCCCTTCTCCCCTTTCCTTCTTTATTTTTTCTGTTCTTTTTTTTTCTTATCATTCCGAATTTTCCCCTCCGAGCGAGTCCGTGTGCCTTATCTCGATGCCGAGCGTGTCCGCGACCGGCTTACCCCGCCTTCTCCGAGCGCGGAGGGGTTACTTCGTCCCTTTCTTCAATGCGCGTAACCTGGAATTGCCGCATAATACGTCCGGCTTCCCTTTCTAGTCTGGCCTTTTTTTTTAATTTAAAAGAGAAAGAGAGAGAGAGAGAGTCTCCTTAAAATGGGACCTTGTCGTCCAGCGTGCACCAGACAATGGTCGATGAGCGTGTGACTATCGCACCGGACCAGTTCGGTTGCTTTCATTTGCGCAGACCTCGTCGATTTGAGATAAATACGAGGGCCCAGCGACTTGCATCATTCATCTTCTGTCATGGCTGAAATAGGAGCTCTTGGGCCTCGGCGATGGATCGACGTCGCAATCTTGAGTCGCATTGTGATTTATGGCGTCGGACTGTTCCTCCTGACAGTATTATACAAGACGGTTTGTGGCTGTGCGCCATCCTGCCTGATCCGAGACGTGCTGGCTGAAATATTTTTTGACAGACTCGCGAATGGCGCGAGGCGATCAGGCAAGGTCGGCGGTCCCAGGCAGAAGAGGCCTTCGATCCAGGAGCCAAGGGAGGAGTGATTGAATCTCTACACGACTTCAACTGGGAAACGACTGAACCGACTCAATATTGGCCCATCAAGCCAATCTATCACATCACCATGGGTATGCCTTCCTCCCCATGGCCAGCTTTTTGCGTGGGTACATCCGTTTAACTAACAGACTCAGCGGTGCAGCAAGACACGCCCTCTAGACTCATCACCATCGACAAAGACTACCTGGACAGAGTCATGCATCGCCGCGAGCTTATTCGTCAGAAGGGCTCGGGCGTCCATGGCTCGCTGCCGCAGGGACGAGAGTCAGTTTTCGAGGTTTACAACTACCTCTTGCGTGACTACCTGCCAGTCCGTTATCCCACCATGTTCAAGTTGTCAGCCGACGGCACTGTTTTTAGGAATGCCGTCACCGGCGTGTCTCTTGCTGTCGAGCCACCCAAAGATGCTGCTGCTGCGCTGCGGGCGTTGGGCGAGACGGTGGAGGAGGACATGTTTTTTCTGCACGAAACCTCGGACGGACATTTTTGCGTGGCTTTCCTGGGTTGCTTCCCGGCTGGTTTCAATCCCGCAAGCAAGCTCGGCAAGTTGCTGAAGGACATTCACGCGCCCGTGCCGTCCTATTCCAAGATTGGACCAAGCATGGAGAGATTTTTCTCGAAACTACAGGTTGGCAAAAGTGCCAAACGACTGAATGTAAGTGTATCATGCTGACGACGCCCCCCTTTTCATGTCGAGTTTGCATGTGAGAACGAGAGAAGGATCACTTCACTTTTCGTTGATGTGCGTCATGAATGACGCCGAGAAACGCTTTGCCCTCCTTCTGTTCTTTGGTGCTTCCGACCCGTAAAGATTTCATCTAACATACATCCTCTCCGGCAGTGGTCTCTACAAACGCACAACGAATTATACGGCTCTGAGAATCACATTTACGAGGATGAGGCTGGCGTCCAGCCTGACGAGAAGATAAACGTAGATGCTGTTAGTCAATCATGAGTCTTTGCGTCTGCCCCTCCCCCTTTGAAGGTTTCCTTTAAAAGTCGCTGACGCTACGTTCGCCAGACAAATTTGCGAGTCGAGCTGCAGACCGTGACTCGACTTCCAAAGACGCGCGCTATCCTTTTTTCTTTCAAGACTTATCTGTACGGCATTCGCCAGATCAAAGAAGCTGGATCGGGGCCAGAGCTGGCAGACGCCATTGAGGGATTGAAGTTGGGCAACGCCCCAGGCATGTGGCGATACAAGGCGGCGGTTCGCTGGGCTCAGCCCGTCTGCGAGTATCTGCGCTCATGAACGGACGGGACTGGAACAGGTTTTGAAAACGAGTTGTTGGACTGCTGCCACCATCAGATTGCTCAAGACTTGTTTTTTTTAACCACGTGCTGCATATGGAGATGGAGAGATGTTGATGGATAGTGACGGTGACGCAAGGGTGCTCTTGTCGAGCAATTGAGGTCCCCGCCATGCATACGGAATCTTTGATGGTCATCCTGATGCCGCGCATCTTTCTCTGTAATACCTTGGGTGGCATGCTGAAGCTACTCTCGTGCATGACGCGTATTGGTTACAACATTCTGTAGGCATGTCTTGGTTACCTACCTGGTTCCGGCTTTGCGTCTCGAATTCCAAATCGCCATGGGCTGGAGGGAGAAAGGGAGCACAACACGACGTGAGCGTCGTCCTGATCCAGGTTCACGTGATGAGGCTGTCGTTTGCGTCTTCTCAATTCGACTCTTTGATTGGCTCTATTGCTGTGTGTGGCGCATGCTGTGGCTCGAGCCTTCTTCAACCAACCCCCTCCCCAAAGGGCTGTTTCGGTTCGTGCTACCTTGAACAATAGCCGGCTCAGGTTGGCCCAAGCCACAGCATCACCCATCCATCACCTCGTCTTGCGACCCGTCGTCCGGCAGACCGCGATCTCCGCCCTCACTGGCAATTCGACGTTCGGCACCAGCGCTCCCTCAATCCCACGCTACCCGTGCGATACGCTCTCGCCATCCCGTCATTCTTCATCCGAGCCCTGATTGAATCCTCTCTCTGCTCGTCTCCCGTTGCACCGCTTCTCTTCAACCCCGGCTTTCGATTCCCCCCAGTCTCCCCCCCC